>JAYJMB010032146.1:0-34614 GCA_036873735.1 Pouteria campechiana
GAGAGAGAGAGAGAGAGAGAGAGATTTTAGCATATAATCAGAGCTATACATACAGTAAACTGTTACATCTGACTCACTACTGTCGTTTGCGTATTACACTCGTGCAGAGATCAGGTGTGGTCGTCCCTCCCTCCGAAGAAGGAAATTATAACAGTTGGACGGCTGCAATTGCCGGAATCTTCTCTCGCAGCTTCTGCGTTACTGCCACCCGGACAGTCATGACTCCTGCTGCCGGGCCAGTGATTCGGATCTTCACAATCGGCTCTTCAATTCGAACAAATTCAAGGTTGCCACCTGCAGCTCCCACAAGGTATGGTCTTATTTCTTCCAACACCTAAACCATGAAAACATTGCAAACAACGGCATCAATACATAAAGGCAGCACATCATTGCCAAACTTTAAAAGTATTTAGGCAGAAAAGAGTAACTTTTCGGATACTTAATTGGGTGAGTGGGCAGGAAATACCCACCAGAATGATAAGTCCAACCCCATCTAAAACTGAGCTGTCTTAAGGGCTATCAGCCTGTGCAACCCCATCTAAAACTGAGCTATCTTAAGGGCTATCAGCCTGTGCAACCTCAAGACAACCACAAATGGCCATTAGACCAGGAAGTAGTCTAAATATATAGATGTTCCTGCCCATGAATCAGCTCAGTCCATTAATCAGATATGCTCCATAGTCCATAGAACATTAAACCATTCAGCTGAGACCACCTGCCTAGGGGACCCATATTGTTTCTAGTAGGCCACACCTTCTAGGTTAGACCAAAATGAAAGGCCAGCATGGTCAGTATGCCTATATGCAAAGCTGCGACAAAACCATACCCATACAAAGGTTCTCTTGAAGAGCGTTTATTAGAAAACTATGTCAAACAGATTCTAACTTCTTAACTTGACTTAGGCCGACTAGAGTGTAGTCTCTGAGTGTAGTCTCTTAGTGCTAAAAGCTCTTAGCTGTGGCCGGGACTTGACTATTACTTGGAAAGAAGCTTCCCATAAAGCCATAAAAGCACATTTTAGTTTCTAAGAACCTTATTAATAAACTTATTCAGGAAATAGCTGTCTAAGAAACTATAAAATAAGACAATTTTCTTTCCTCACAAGATCATGTCACCAACTCATGCATTTCATAATGCATTTTAGGCAACTACTTCCACCTGTAAGCATTTTTTCTAAGAAGGTGCTTTTCATAAAATCCATCCTCAGACAGTACCAAACTATGCCACATGAGGCCTTCATTATTAGCAAAAAGTCAAGAAAAAGGGGAATCAACATAGAGAGGAAGTAAAAAGGTCACTGTGTAGGATATATCCCAGCAAGTTTAATAAGAAGACCCTCAGTTCTTTATGGTTTTTGTTTTTGTAGTCCTTGCAAGATATCCAGTACAACATACGGTCCCCAAAGTCCACCTCTCAGTTCTCTATCGTTTTGCATATTAGCCTTTCCAGTACCACATAATGTCCCCAAAGTCCACACGTACAAAATCTTTGGCCAAACAATCTTATCGGCCAGCAATACAGCCCCTCATGTGCACCCCATTCACTGAACATGATTGATGTTGACTACCTCTGGGTCTCAAGTACAATCCTTTCAACCATAGCAATATAGACATCGCTACTCATCCATAGGCTTCTGAGATCCAGCAGATAAAAGTTCACTGTTGCTGTGTTCACAAGTGATCATTCTTTAATCCGCTATTCCAGAAAAGTAGAAAATCTCATCTACGCATGTTTGTTGATACATTTTAAACCATTGTATCCATTATCTTCATGGAAGAAGACCATCTAAGACATTTTCACCTTTCAACTCAAGGGCCATATGTGCAGCAAGCACATTTAAGGGGCTCACTCAAGGATTGCAAATAGTAACAAATAATAATAGTAGTAGTAATATGAAAAGCAAAGAGTTGGTCAGCACCATAACCACCATATTCAAAATGTAACACTTGAAGTAATCCCTCAAATGCATCCTGCTGGTTAATTCAACTCTCAAAGATGCATTTCAACTGTTCAATGGCCCAAGGTTCAAATGCTGCTGTGCTCATTCCCTTCAAACAATACAAAAAGGAATCCAACCTTTTTCACTTGAACAGCATCCTTTCTAAGGATTTTCTCAAAACTAGTAAACCTGGCCAGCCAAAGTAATCAATTTGGGCATGTTGTTTGGAGCAGTTCAATGGCAAACAAGAACTATAAAAAGTTTAATGCCAGGAAATGAAGCCAATGTATATATGGGAAAAGAAAACTACAATCAAAAGAGAGTTACCTTTTCTACATTTTCTTCATTTAACTCAAGACCTGTTTCCTCATCCACAATTGGTTCAACTGCAACTATTTCTGGAATCTTTTCCATTAAACGGCGCTCAATGCCCATCTTCATTGTCATCACAGAACTTGGACAGGAGCCACATGCTCCTTGCAGCTTCAGTCTCACAACATTGCCATCAATCTCATGTAATGCCACATTACCTCCATCTGCTATGAGATACGGCCGCACTTCATCCAACACACTCTCAACATTTTCTGCAGTCAGTGGCAGTTCGACTGCAGAATCTGGAGCAGCAACAGCTTTGACTGCTTCACCAAAAGAATGAGCAATGTCAAGCATATGAAGTTTCAACCAAAAAGCAATAAATAATGCAATAGAAAAGACAGACTTCCAAGTAAACTTCTAAACACACAGGCAGATTGCCACCTAAAGATACAATAATTGACCAAGCAGAATATCACAAGAGGATTCATGTAGCAAACTGTGTCAGGACAATGCATAAGGCAATTTGAAATTTTTTTCATATGAGAGTAACCACAAACATCATAATCTTCTAAGCTTTATACATATTAAATGGGATCAATTGCATGAATCCCATTACACTTCCGTCCAACCAGTGCAATTCTAGGCCTCTGTTTCACATAGCCAAAACCATTTAAACCTTCCTCTCTCATCCACTTAAATTCCCTCAAATGTATTCATTTCTAACCCTGTATTTCTTTATCTTAACATTCTGATTTTAGTTCTGCTCATCCCAGGCAAGTGTTGCTCCTTGACATGCAACACTCCACCCCATAAAGCATGACTAGTATTGTCACTATCAAAAGATGAATTTTCCCCTTAATCTGGCCAGCACCCAATGTTCACATAAGATGTGCAGACACCTCCACTTCTCCTAACTTAAATCTGTTGAATGCATCTTCTCATCTTTTCAATCTAATGATTTACCAATCTCAGTCGTCAAAATTTGTATGTTGGTGACTACTTGGTGAACGACATGAAAAGAGAACATACTACCCATAAAATATGCAGAATGTTTCCCAAAGGATCTTCAGAGCATCTATATAACTTTAAGCTAGTATGTCTGTTGCCATTGTATCCGCCAATTGAAACAAAGAAAGCAAAAACATCAGCTAATAGCCCCAACTTAATTGATCAATACTCAATATTAATTTCATCATTGTCAAGATCTACTAATACTTCCACATACATCTCTCCCTTCCCAGACCCAGCATTTGCAAAAGCCTCCTGCACTGGGTACGCATCTGTTTTTTTTTTTTTTTTTGGATAAAGATTTACACCAATTCCCCACCAACTGGGGTCAGCCGCATGAATTCTGTTGTGGAATTTTTTATCCCATTATTGAACATGGAGCATGCTAATCCTACTCTATGTAAGAAACGCTACAATTCACATCGTTTTTTCATGAGCAAAAATCACAGGTGTTGTCAAATGGAAACCATTTTGAAATATTCTATTGTCTTGGATTTCTTCCAATAATGGAATATATGTAAGGAAAAGTATCTCACACAGTACAGGATTAGCAATCCTCATAAACCCTATTAATCGACTGTTTTAACGAAATTCAATATCCACCCAACGTATAAGAATTCCAAAAAATCAACTGCAAACGATGCCAACAAGACCAATTCATATCCGAAAGCAAAACCAATGTCGGAATTACAAAAATAAAAAAAAACACATAAAGAAAGAGTGGAAAGCTAAACCAAAAAAACAAAAAAAAAAAAAAAAACACAGAAACTTACTGAGCCGATGTCTCCTCCTAAGTTTATGAGAAATAGAAGAATTCCTTTTGATCGGAAAACGAGTCCTGTCGAACCCAACACGGAAACTCCGTATCCTTGAATTCTGGAATTCAGGAATCCCCAAAGAATTAGAATTCAAACAATCCGTAAGAAGAAAACAGCAGCATACGGAGAGTGACAGACCTGGAAAGAAGGGAAAAGGCGAGAGCCCCCCGAACAGGAGGTCCCCGGGGGCTGCTGGGCCGTACAGTAGCACGGACTTACAACCATCGATTGCATCTCTCTCGAAAATTTCCAGTACCAAGTCACAAATACAGAGAGAAGCGAAAATCCCCCCTCCCTTGTTTTTTATCAGAAGATCTCGATTTCTCAGTAGAGTTGCGGAGCGCCCCCTCGGCCTCTCTGCAGACGAGCGGACGTCATGTAATGGAGATGATACTCGGCCGGCACGTGATGGTCAATACGTGGGTGCCCATCTTGCGCTGGCGGCGAAGTCTTTTCATA
Organism: Pouteria campechiana; assembly: GCA_036873735.1. NCBI lineage: Eukaryota > Viridiplantae > Streptophyta > Magnoliopsida > Ericales > Sapotaceae > Pouteria > Pouteria campechiana. Next base: position 4,540 of record JAYJMB010032146.1, read on the forward strand.
GAAACAAGGAGCACCGCTAATTTTGGGTATTACGTGTGTCGCCCACAATCATTGCGTTCATATGAATTCTTTAGCAGCTTCAAAGCATTTTTGCCTTGATAGCTAGCGAATAATTCGGTGTTAATGATTACATGGCCCAGCCCATGAGCTCGGTAAGTAAAAACCATCTACGCTTAGTGAATAGATTAGAAAAAATTACATCGACGGGAAGTTATGGGGCCGGCGCTGCACAAAGTTCTAGAAATTCTTCTTCAAAATTAAGTAGTCGGCCGTGTATCATGCACCCCAATGCCAATTCAATTTGAAATTTTCTTTTGACCATGCGTGGGCTGGCAATTACGAACTTCTCAGCAGAAATAGGTTTAAAAATGCATTTTCCTAAGAATGAAGCTACTATGAAAACGGCGTGGTAACAACACATCAATAATTAGGGACAATTTGCTTCGGCAATTGTGGCCCACTTGTCAGATGCTTTTGGGGCGTGATCCACAATTACAATAGAACCGCCAGAAAATCATATATTAATACAGATCCACGCGATTCTCGAAACAACAGCTGGTCATCATTGTTGCAAGTGGGCTAGGCCAGGTCGGGAGAAGGTCCAACCCATGAAGTGAGTACGTCAACAACACCAACACTACAACCCAACGAAGGCCAGCCCAACTTCCATTTGGACCACATAAGCCTTAGTGAAAAAAATAATAATCAAAGGATATGGATAATGCCTTCCAACGGTAGAAGGATGGCAACTGTATCTACTGGCTATGAAATGATGATCTTGACCGTCCATTTGGAATGGGTGTATGATGAGATGAACGTTGAATGCTGAATAATTTTGTCGTTTGCTATATATCAACCTCTCGACCGCAGCAGTTTTGTCTTTTGGCCTCTCAACACCCGTGATACATGTGGATACGCCCCATAAATGTGGGGGAAACAACATGCAAGCAAAGCCACGTGCCAAGCATAAGAAATGCCGAAAGACAGTCACTGCTCTTTCTCAAAGAAAAGAATGCCGGATGCTTGGTGGGCAGACGAAACTTCCATCAGCCACATTCTCCAAAAAAGAAAGAAAGCATCCCAACCATAATTGCGTCTCCCTCCAACTAAATCAAGGTATCTCAAACAACATCACAGTAGACATATATGAGACATGCAGCTAAAACGTGCTCTCCCATCAGATCACCCACCGCCTTTTTTGCCTTTGTCATCCGATGGACGACCAAAGCCAACAAATCCTCATCGGAAATTGTCACGCCAAAGATGACGAGGATGGCGATGATCTACTCGACAGTGGCTCCGATGAGTCCCATCTCCTATACATGTTCAACGTGGTCCTCAACGGCACAGCACGGCTCAACATTCTCCTCCCAACTGCTATCATCCTCGCATTCTCCATTTTCGCACCTATCCTTACAAATGATGGGAAATGCAACAGTCTCAACCGCTGGTTGATGGCCACCTTCCTGGGCCTCACGGCTGCCTCATGCGTCTTCTTCACGTGCACCGACAGCTTCAGGACCGCGACGGGGAGATTGTATTATGGGGTGGCAACATTCAGTGGCATGTGGACGTTTAATGGGGGCCGAAGGAGACCGTCGGATCCATCCATGTATAGGCTCAGGTGGGCCGATCTCTTCCATGCATCGCTCTCGGTCCTTGCATTCCTAACCTTCGCTGCGGTGAACACCAACGTGGTGGAATGCTATTATCCGTCGCTGCCGAGGAAGGTGACCAACGTTGCTCCGCTTGTCGTTGGCTTTGTGATTAGTGTTTTGTTCGTGGCGTTTCCTTCCAAGAGGAGGGGAATTGGGTATCCTTTCCTGCTTAGGAGGGATGCTATTTATTATAGGACTTAAAACAGATTGTGTTTTCACGTGTGAGATGCTGTAACATATATTCCAGTTTTCGTTCATCCAAGTTATTTTGGCCTGAGACATTTCTCACTGGCAAGATGCTTTAGCTTCAAAATCTTCACCATATCATATCTAAGTTTTAGCCTCGAAGAAAAACTGACCAACACTAGATGTTCTAAATCTTAAAACAACTCCACCAAAGACCAATTCAACTCCCTCAAATAATCAACCCAAGACATAAGTCCATTGAGTGGACCAATCAGATGAGCAGCAGGGCAAAAAATATTGCAACTTGGGAAGAGGATATCTTGTATCGCACGCTTCTTGAGATAATTCTCAATTGAGTAGCTCTGCTTAATGATTCCTCAGAACTTCCGACAGTTCAACGAAGAAGCCTTTCGTCTTCTCCTCCTACCATTTGCAGTGCAGAGCCTCTAAATAGGTAGGCAAAAGAAACAAAACTTATTGCAAGTTACAGGAGAAGACTAGGACCACTGGATATGCCGCTCCAAATGGGTGTCATTAGGTTCATTCAACGTGTAAACTTTCGCTATTCTCCGGCAAGACTTTCTTGAAATTTCACATATTACAAAGATAACGAAAATCTAAGCTTTTCATTATGTGGGCAACAATGTGAAGACATCAAAGGCAATAGAAAGATTTCAAAGTAACGGAATCGATTTCTTTTTTACCAGTGATTAAGGCCATGTAAGCACTAATCACATATAAACTACTGACCAGTTAGTTAAGAGTTTCTACATTGTCTTATGTTTTATTCCAAAGGTCTTAGCATCATTTTCAGCATTAATTATGGAAATGATAATGTGTACCAATCATCGTTCATTGCACTTATACCTAATGGGGAATTGATCAGAATATATAGAGATAGACCTTCAATTTAATTTGCATGTGCACATTTCTATTAAAAGGTCTGGAGATTCTAGACTACTTTGACGTTGAGGCATCAAGTGAGGCCCATGGGCTACTTACACACCCCATCATCTGTAAAATGAATATCCAAGCCCCAAAAACTCCGACTAAGGAAAATCCAAAATTTTTAACTTACCCTATGAATAATAATGGATGAGAAGAGGAATAAGATAGTGATCCACGTACAACTGCCTAAAACAGCACGGAACTGTAGTTGTTCTTCTTCCCATTAGGATGGTTTCGGTTCGTTTGGAGGCATGGTCCACCTGCAATGGAAACAAATAGATCATTGATCTGGATTATTGAACCACACCCCCAGTTTTAACCACTGAATTTCAGAGCAAACGTTGCATATCCTCCACTAGAAAATCACACAATTCCACGCCACTTTCAAAATATATATTAGATTACATTAAGGTTGTAATTGTTCTAGGCCAGGACAGTTCAGCTCTAAACCATGAACTAGAATCATTATAAGACTTTACAACAAAGCCCAGCCCAGACCAGCCCAATTGCCGCTTAGTTCACCAAAGCTTGAGAGCTGTTGAAGAGAGGATTGTAAACAGTATTCGCGGAGTTTTTCTTCTTGGAAAACAGGTCTCCAATGAGAGGAATGATCGGTTTCTTCTTCATCATCTTCCTCTGCTTCTTTGTCAACCCAAAGTAGCCTTCCTCCTCCCCAAGTTTAAGTATCTGAGCTAAGGTTGGTGAGCGATGAAACGGAACCCCTCCCTCCTTTTTCTTCTCCTCAGCGCCCTTCGCCCTTGCTGCAGCTGCAGCCTCAGCCTCCGCCTCGGCCATCTTGGACATGTTCTTGTGAAGCTCAGCATTCAACGATGCCAGTGCAATCTCAGTCTCCGACTCTCTTTCCTTCAATATCTTCAACTCTCTCTTCGTCTCCTCTATTTCAGCTTCTAGCTTTTGTAGCGTTGTCTCCAACCTATCTTCTTGCTCATTTACTTGTTTGAAATGCAATGAGGTAGATGCATAAGAGTGTGAAGCAGAAGCAGAAGAAGCAACAACAACAAGAGGGGAAGGAGAGGAAGAAACAGTAGCGTTGGGCTTCTGAGCTACAAGGATACGTTCGCCAAAGATAGCCACGGCTTCCTTCACAGACTGGAAAGGACGAGCGGTGTCAATCTCGGCTCGGTGAACTTGGGGTGGTGAAGATGGATGGTTTTCCATTCTGTAATTTTGTAGGACTTGGGAAGGTTACAAAAATGGGTGTTATTATAAGGTGGAGGAAGTGTCTGATGGTGGGGTTTTTGTTTCTTTGCTTGTAATTCAAAGAGGATGAGTGTATCATACAAGTGTTGCTGTTGGGAACTTGTAAGATTGGCATGCAAGCGCAAGAAGAAGTAGACTGCTTACCTAAAAGCATAAGAACACACGTAGTTTAGAATGGTAGAGGTGGGTTTTTGTTTATATGCATTCCAGTGGTAAAGGTTTATGACTATATCTACTGACGATGATGTGATGATCGAGACCGTCCATTTATGGGACCGGATGTGGATTGTCTGATTTGATGCGTGATGATATTCACCTTTGCTTAGATTGATGAACGTTGGACGTAGAATGATTTTGCTGCTTGTTATATCCATTTCCAGACCGCAGATTAGGTGGCGATGATAAGTCGATAGAGTATATATGTCTTTTGATGGGCCAAAGAGACTTAAGGGTCTTTATCTTCCAATCAGACATGGTGGGCCAGTTTCGGTTGCATTTGGTGGCATTTCAATGATGCAAGACTGTAGCAATGAAATACTCACTGATGATGGTGTGTGAAGAAATAATCATCACAATGTCCGAGGATTGAGACACGTTAGCAGTTAAAGGCTTAAAGCTTATAACTCTTGAATATGAAACGTAGCTTATATTTAAGTGTGTGACTCTATAGCTCTCAATGAAACTTGTTACTGCCGTATCAATCACCATTAAAGATATTATTGTTTTCTAAATCAATAAAACTCCTTCGCAGAAGAAGCCTGTACCAGGAAATGAAGCCAAATAAGGTCACATTGAGTCTTAAAAGGAAACGGCCATGGCATGAATGCATGTCAATAGAACCTACCTTGATTAGATGACTAATTTCATTTTTAAGCCAATGGTTATACATATGGAATAATTGAAAATTGAAAATATATCTATTACCATAGTTTTAAGTGAGTCCCACCTGCAATCGTCCATTTTTCTATTTAATTTTGACTAAGTGGGTATTATTTTGTTTTGAATTGGGCATAAAAGGAGTTTAAATGGTTTTCGCAAAATTTAAATCTTCTTTTACTTAATTTCATTCCTCGGATTAATTTTGTCATTAGCTTAAGTGAGAGTTTCAATTTTCTTGGATAAATTACTTAAGCTATACATGGCATCTACATGGTATAAATGAGTACACAGCTAATTTTCATTATTTAAACTATAAGTTTACCTTACTCCAAAGATAAACTACCCTACGAAATTGTTTTCTCTTTTATCTTTACTTCAATTTTTCAATTATTATTATTGTCAATATATTTTCCAAAAAATTGTTCTATTTTTTATAGTCAATGTGATATTTTACTTTTATTATCTTTATTATCTCTATCTTTATTCATTGTATCTTATTTTCATTTTTGGTATTCATTGTGCTTATTTTGTCTTTCTTCAGTTATTTTCTTTTGTTACATGTAAAATCAAACAAACAGGACTTAGGGCCTGTTTATATATAGAGGTTTTTTTTTTAAAGCTTTAAATCTGAGTTTCAATATAAAAGTCAAAAATTAGCTTTTATGGTGTTCAAAAAATGCATAGATATTCCAATTAAATAAACACATATAAAATTATTTTGGCATCCAAAAGTACTTTTGAGCTCCCAAAACACACTCCCAAACAGGCACTTAGCATATTCTCATCAACGTATGGCCTATCATTGCTACTACGCCTTCAACATCCCGAAGCTACGACAATTATTGTCTCAGATTATCGACCGTCTGCATTGAAAGATCAATTCATCTGAAGAGAGTCGGTTTAATTATCTCAACATCCCATCGACGAGTAAGAAATTCGGACTGTCCATTTCAGTACCATTGATCTGACACTGGGAAAAAGGATTATCGAGATTATCAGCCATTAGTAACCCACTAGAGCCTATCTAATCATTTTTCCGGTCAACACAATCGCAGTCACGCGTCAACGAATAAAATAGACGGTCAAGATTAATTGTAAGGAAGGAGAACATATCATTACCATCAGCTGTAAAGAATTCCTTTTGACTCGACCCGGACAACAAATCATTATGAAAACCCAATAGCTATTTTGGAAACATGTGCAGTCCAAACCGATGATTTTATAAATGGGTATTGATCTAGTTACCCATTTATAATTCTAGTCCAAACCCATTTTTGTCTGTCAACAGAATCACAGTCACCTCATCCAATGAAATAGAGGGTCGAGAATATCATTTCCATGAGTTTGAGAGGATTCTTTTGACTCCAATCAACAAATCATTAGAACAACCCAATAGTTATGTTGAAAACATGTGCGGTCCAAACTGATGGTTATATAAATGAGTAATGATCTAGTCCAACTGGATCTAGGAAATTTCTATATAATCGTTTGGTTTCGAGCCATCGGGATGGATTTGATAAAATCCAATCTGACGTACATATTTAACAATGGTTGTTTAATTAGAAAGTAAAACTCATTCGAATTGAAAATTAGTGGGCCACAAAATTAAAATTATTTAAAAGTGAATATGCTTTGAAACTTTCTTTCCACTCCTAAAACTTCACAAATTTGTAAGCGAAACCATCACCTTTGGTGGACCTAAAATAAGAGGTTACATGAAATTTTCATGGAACCGTCCATTAAATCATTACCATCGATAAATGACTTGTTTGGGCATAGGCCCAAGGTTTTGTGGGTAAACAAAGGAATCTTCATCGGACAGCCCGTGTCTCACGTGTACAGATGAGAAGCTTCATGGACTAATTCCCAATAAGATGCACGCAAATACGTGCAAATGTCTCGTTTTTTTTGAAAATCCGGACAGTAATGAACGGCATAATCGTGTTCGTCTATTCCACTTGCAATGGACGACCAAATCGAGAATAAAAGCAATCGCCCATATCAGAATTAGGCAGTCATGAAGCATACGGCAGGAGCTAATTCCCCTTATTTCCGCACACAGTTCAATCCACACCATAGCCTATGGGATCAACGGTCTGGATCATCAAATGTTTTGGTACATCCGGTTACCTGTCTTGCAAGTTGTCCAAAAATTCATGGGAAGAGACTGACCACGTCAGCACCTAAAATCACAGAAGAAACTAGTCGTGTGGGCAATGACATGCAATTCGAAGATACATATATCCTTTTGATGGTCAATGCCTTCACGACTAAGACAACCCATCCGGAGCCGGCTTAAGCAAAAGAACTGAAATTGCACGGTTTATGCAAGATCTGAACCACTTCCTTTTCCAGAAAGTTAAACGAGGCCCGCACGTTTTATGCAATCCAGACCGTTCACTGATGCCTTTCACCAAGAGAGATCTTGGGGTGGGGGCATCCATTCTTGATTGAAGATTCAACCGTCTTGATTTCCAATCATCGGACCAGATTATTAGAACAGAAAATCCACACGGTTTTGATCCTATGTACGTCGACTACACGCCACGTACGATTTATTATTAAACGAAGAGAAGATAGACATGAATTACAGCACTCTAGCAGAAAAGACAGCACAGAAATTTGGTACAAGGCAAGCATTGCCAAAGCGTCTCCTTCAAACACAGAAATCTTCTACCTTTCATCTCTCTCGAAAATTCATTTGTGGCGCACCCCATCACAGATACCATGTCCCTGAGATCAAGGAGCAAAATCTCGAAGGACCCAACAACGGGTGAATCCAACGGCCAAGATCTTGCTCCTGTAGCAGCATCTGCATCACCACCGTCTCCATCCCTATCTCAGCGGGCATTGGCCGGCACAGCCCACCTATCCAACCTCCTCCCCACGGGAACTCTCCTGGCCTTCCAGCTTCTCATTCCAATCTTCACCAACAACGGCGCCTGCGACTCGGTCAACCGCTATCTGTCTCAGCTCTTGCTCTCGCTGCTCGCTGCGTCTTGCTTCCTCGCCTGCTTCACCGACAGCTTCCGGTCAGACGATGGGCAGCTGTATTATGGTTTCGCCACTTTGAATGGGATGTGGCTCCTCGACTACCCTGCCGGTTCTACCCTTCCTGACCTCGGCAAATACAAGCTGAGATTCATAGACTGCATCCATGCTGTGCTGTCGGTCTTGGTTTTCGTTGCTGTTGCTTTGAGAGATAAGAATGTGGTTGACTGCTTTTACCCACTGCCAGAAAAAACGATCCGCGAAGTCTTGGACATCCTTCCGATTGGAATTGGGCTCATCTGCAGCTTGCTGTTTGTGGTTTTCCCAACTCGGCGACATGGCATCGGTTACCCTGTTACAACAGGAAAATGATTTTCTTTTTTTTCCTTTGGGGATGTGTATCTCATCGCTTCGACTAAGAAATTCATGTGTGCATTGATTCTAACTCAGTTGAATTTTGGGTTAACCTGCCTCTGACATAATTAAGTTGGTAGTTGGTAATGGCTCAGTTGTAACTTGGTAGAGCAATCTCAAGTTGAAGACTGGCCGGGAATATTGCTGAAACAGAGCAAGAGGAGTAGATGGGAATAAATAATTGGAGGGTAATTTTAATTCTTTGTATTTATTGTATAACAACTGCACTACTATTAATTTGGTTAATTTTTTTTTTTTTTGCTTTTTTTCTTTTATAGCTTTTCGCATTATATGTGAATTAATATAATTACAGACGCAAGCCAATTGGTAAAACTCAAGTCCTTGTAGGAATTCCCCACCGTCATGGTTGGATGCTAATCGGTTGTTCTCATTGCCATAAGAGCAATAATGAACTTTTTTTCCCGTTGTACATGTGCGGCGGTTGGCTAAACCTCCAGGTTGACTAGACTTATTCCAAAGCATCCTGCAGTCACAGAGACGCGGCTCGCTGAAGATTGGATTGCCTAAACCCATGTAATGGATGTTAATAGCATATTTTGATCACATATCCTTATAGTTAATGTAAAATCATGTTGGGCGTGTTTGAATGAAGGATAAAGGGGAAGAGTTTCGAGGAAAAATAATATTATCAATGTTAAAAAAAAAGAAGAAGAAAAAGGAGATTTTCTTTTCTTATGCTTGTAACCTAACAGGCACTTAGGAAATGCCAATCAGTTTAGAAGATCATCAAATGCTGGAGGTATCCGCAGTTTATTAGTGTCTATTTCAAACATCGCTGCCGGACTGTTTCACAGCGAGAAAAGGGGAGGAAAGAGACGAAAAATGTAAATTTTGAAAAATGAAATAATAAAAAGATAATAATTGAAAATAAAATGAAATAATAATTAAAATATAACAAATGACGAAAAAAGCAGGAGTAGTTGGATAAGTAAGATATATAAATGCAACGTCAACTAATTAAAGGATGAAAAGAAGAAAAAGACCCTTATCCACAGTGTCAGACAGTTCCCGCTATGACATCCCAGGAACACTTTAAGGCTAAGAACGCACCATGCAAGAATTTACGTTAGCTTTAGCAAGGCAAAAACTTAAAAGCCCCGGCAATATTCTTCAAAAGAATACAAGAATTACATAAAAAAATACCGTGAGGGTAACATTCCAGTTTTTTTAACCAGCAGTACAAGAACCAAGAAAAGACAGTAAATTTTAAGTACAGTGGCAGCGACGAGGAATCGAGACACCTGGTGGTTTCCGCCTCTCTCGAATGATTGCTTCCTTGATCATGGGCAGCTTTTGGTGAATCTTTCTCCATATATGATTCACAGCCCCATCAGAAGGAACTGGGCCGATCCCGCCAGAATGCCCATTATCATACTCAAAAACAGGCTGCACCTCGGCCATTCTCTGGCGGAATGCATCTTTCTGCCCTTTGGTATACCTTCTAAGGTGACGCACAAGCCAATTAGGCTGCAAAGCATCATTTGTTAATACGAAAATTGAGAATTCTGAATAGTCCAAGATTCCTTCGAATGGTAGCTCAATGTTGTCGCTTACGATGACCGGAATACAGAGACTGATAACAGCATCGAACAAACGGCATGAAGTAGGCGTGTCCCCAGCTGGGTGCAAGCAGAACTCTGATGACCGCATTCCCCTGATTGACTGTTCACGACCAGTGGCATTAGGGAAACCTTCTTCCATGATGACACCGGGCTCATTAACCAGCAAATCCCACAACTGCTCCCGAACCCGACCTCCCTGAAAAAGCAATGAACGGCACTAATTATCTGGGCATTAATTCTCTCAAATGCACATACAGGGCAGAATCAGTACACGAAAATTCCATGTAGCTTATATGAAAGTTTTAAGGCATTCAAAAGGCAACCAAAGCAATGTGCGAGAACTTGGTGTTTCTCACCAGTAATTATATCATCATAATTTAAACAATGTTCCAAAATAATTCAGGTTGATTACATGAACCTTGCTACACCATTCAATTCAACCAAATTGGCCATTTCTCCATTCAAAACATAAGCCCTTTGATGTCTTTATTCACCACTTGTACCCATGTTCCTTTAGGCCTCCCCATTCCATTTTTTAGGACATTCTACTCGAAGGATCCCAATCCTTCTAAGCAGTGTAGTTCTAGGCCTCTGCTACAAATGGCCAAATTGGCTAACGTCTATTTTCTCTCTGGTTACCACCCAATCCATTAGATTGACTTCCTTAAGTGGATTTGTGGTTCACATTGTCCAGAAAAATTATTGACGCATCCTACAAATTGGATCACTATTAAGGTCCTAGTTTCTCCCATCAGATTCATGCCACCCCTCACTATGGTCGAGACTCCAGATGCCCCAGCTTTGGCAGTTGAATGGTTCAGATCCTTGATCTCAGTGGTTAAATATTAAACTACTAAGTGCATTTTCATCTTTTAAAATTGAATGAATTATTGATATCTCCAGACTAGTGGCAGGATGAAAAGGTTGAAATTAAACTCCATGAACAGAAAAGCAAAACTCAATGGTCTGAGCAATATGCAAACTTACTCGATGCCTGTGCTTAGCTCCTTTAAAGTAGAGGAGGACTGGCCTATCCCCATTTTCAGCCAAGTGCAGCCTCGGGAGTAGATGAGTGTAAGGTACGATTACATCTTTGAGAAGCGACACTTTGGTGTGTTGTATGACATTTGAAGTGTTTCCAGCAGATTCTTTTGAGTCAGTCTGGTACCACCCACCAAAATCAACCGCTAGAAGAATTGCCGGTGCAATCTCAGCTCTGACATGCCACATAGCAACTGGGTCTGTCAAAGAAGGCTTCAAGTTTTAACATAACCTGACAATCCAAAGACTGAATTATAAGCTGCTAAAGCTTGTTCATCTCAACGATAACCATGCAAACATAACCATTATAATTGCCCACAAGGGTAAAATCAGATTAAAAAAGTTCAGCAAAAACCCTATACGCAAGAGCCATCTGCTGATTGGATCGAGACCATGAAATATCTGCATATCAAAGGCTGCCATCACTTGCTTTTTGAGTCCCGCCTTTTCCACCTTTGAAAGAAGGCATCATCCAATGGAAGAATGGAAAGCTCAAATCAACTTCGGTCAAATTAAGAAGAGGAAATCAGGCCAAAGCATCTGATAAGCATAGTGTCCGACAATTCAAAGATTCCAGAGTGATTCTGACCCAAGAACTTGCAGGCAGTCCCAAAAAGTACTAGGAGTGGCGTTCCGCCCAAAAAATGGGGAAACAACGCAAAGGTCCGTAACTGGTTTTCCAGTCCATCAGGAATGGAGGTGATTTGTCTAACCACCGGTGTTAGATTCTCAGGGAGGCACGCAATAAATGCTCACATCTTGGAACATTTTCCAAATTCAAGAGCTTAATTTCAGGTTTAACAGGTTCCACGTTATCACATCACAATGGAACCCTCCATGTGGAGGTAAAAATTTTCCAGCAAAAGAAGTGGCAGTCATGAGAATTACCCTGCACCCAACATCTTCCTCCTCTACTTAAGAATCTTTTCAGGAAATCTCAGAAGTACATGGATCATTCAACGATTAAGCCATAAAAAAGAGAGAAATTATATCTTCCACAGCGTTTTACTAGCACCCTTCTTAACATCCAACCATGAGCAAGATACCCAACGAAAATATTCAGACCACCATATGCAGGCAACACCAACATTCTACTAGGACCCAGTGTTTTAACAAAACGGTCAATTCGTAGGTTAGTTCCTGACAAACTGCACGTCCGAAGTTCTTCCTGACGGGGGGATCAAAATGTCTTAATAAGCAGCCTACAAATGGATGGTTTACAAGGAAGAAATGCACTCGGCAGTCCACATTCAACACACAGCCGTCAAGAAAATGGTCACTGCCATCTTCCACTTTGCAGAATGATCCATTTGGAGCAATACCCATTAATCAATAATCCAGACAACATCACCGAGCAATGCACCCACTTCCAGTACACACTAGTTAATTGCAAATAATAATAATAATAATAATACATTAAAAAAAAAAAAACTTTCACCCACGACAAGCAATACCAATCTCCAAAAACACCAACCAAGAGCAAGACGGTAAAATTAGGGAAGAAAAATACCTGTCAACACGAACACATGATCTCGCCCGCCCGATCGCTTCCAAGCCTCGCTCTGCCTAACTAAATCCACAACCTCCTTCTGCCTCGCATAATCCTCATTCTCCTTCTTCTTCTTCCTGAACACCGCCTTCCCCGTTCCTAGCTGCATCTCCGCGCTCAGCGTCGCGAAAAATGGCACAAAAATCACATCCGCATTCTCGGCTTCGAACACACGTCGTGCGACCGATCCAAATCCCCGCGACTCCTCGGGCGTCATAAGATCGCCAAGAAGCCAGTACTCGGCACTGTACTGCTTGATAAGGGGGTTTTTCGGGTAGGGTGGGAACTCGAGCTTCGATGACACGGACCGGGAGATAGCCGATCTGAGATCTCGATCCGCATCGGCGGCGTCGAGGCGGGAATCGGGAGAGGCGGACCAGTACTTTTCAAGGAGGCCGTAGTTGTAGGATCTGGGAAGATCCGCCACGTGGACTTTGAGGAGGTTTTGTTGGATGGGGAATCGGGAGAAAGAGGTGGGAAGATTGGGAAGTGAGGGGGTTGGGTTAGTGGGGGAGAAGAAAAGAAAGAAACAGAGGGAGAGAATTGAGATGAGGGAGAAGGAGAGGATGAGAGATGGGAGAGAGCACTGGAGAGGAGCCATCATCTTGCTTTCATGGCTTCTTTTTTCTCTCTCCCTCATCTGGAAGGAGGTGAGGCAGCGACGCAGCATGTGGCTGGGCTTCCGGGTGGAGGAGATCGATGCACGGGCCAAGTGCGAGGCTACTGCACGGGCGACAATTTTATGCAACAATCAACTGGGAAAAAAAGAAGTAGGTCCTTCGGATGCATCGTTCTCAATTTTTGTTTCTAATTTCGTTTTCATCTGTCCAAGGCTCCAAGCAGGTGCTTAAATGAATAGAAATGAATTTTTTAAAATGTAAAAAAAAAAGGTAGGCTAGGAATAATGCCTACTACGAAGCAAATAAAAATGGAATAGATAGATTTCTTTTTATAAAAAATAATAATTAGTGTAAAAAAAGTAAGTTGGTGAAATGAATGAAATTTTATTTAAGAGCTAATAAAAGGCAATTAAAGAAAATAAAAGGTAAATAAATATAAAATAATATTTTTGAAAATTAAAAAATAAAGCTACTATGATAATTGATAATAATTAAAATTTACTTTCCTTTTCCCTCTATTTTCTATGAGTCGGTTTAAGTTGGGTCAACCCAAACTGACCTAGCCCAAATTTCAGGATGGCCCGCCTGGGGCTCTTTTTCCAATTATCCAGGTAAGTTTGTGCTTTGGAAATTATTAGGACATGTTAAGGCCCAAATTTTAATCAGTTAAAAAACCACTATTTAGCCCAAAGACACTTTTCATCTCTTAAAACAAGAGTAGAATTTCGAAACTTAACCCTTCACCATCGGCTGACTCTTTTAAAAGCCAGTTTCCTTCTACGACCTCTCAACAACATGTCAAACTTTGCATTTTTATTGTTAATATTAATATATTAAAAAGATTTCTTAAGCACATTTTGTTGCAGTTAATTTCCGTATTAAATATATAAAATGTGTGTATATGTGAGATAATAATCTCAATTCTAAAATGTTTGGTGGACTTCAATCCAAACTTTACATTTTCTTTTATTATTAATTTTTTAATTTCTTCCAAAACACTGCTGGTGGGAGTCTACTTTAATTTTTTTTCATATTTCCATCAATGACTGCTGTTACATTTTATTATTTTGCTGTTTTTTCATATTTTTATTACAAGAACCAAAAAAGAGCATTAATAATATCACGATGGTGGGATCCATTGAAAAAAGAAAACATGAAAAAGGAATTTCTTTGTGTACCCGACTGGTAATTTCCATATAATTGTTTTGGAATCACATATCTAAGTTCCAACAATTGAGATCATCAATGGTGGCCTCCTCTAGGCTAAAACCATCGACAATGTCTATGACCATCAATTGTCCAGCAGATCAACTGCCCTTTCCCACGCTCTTCCTCCATCAAATCCCCCGTTCTAAATAAAAGCCGTTCGGCCGTAATCGTTGATAACTCCGCCTCGTTTCGATACTCCCGAGGGATACTGTACATCCCGCCACCATAAGCACATGCTACATACCTTCCTCCTTCCCACTTCTCCTCTACCCCTCATCGATCAACAACACTCCGTACTCCGGATTCCTACCGAAGCTCTTCATCCCTTCAATGGCCGCCCCTCTTCATCTCACCACCTCCTTCCTCCCTTCCTCCTCAAAACTCCGCCTGACATCTCCTACACCTGCAATTCCCCCAATTTGCCGGAATGCCAGCAGCATACGCTGTAAGATCCGAGAGATCTTCATGCCCGCCCTCAGCTCGACGATGACGGAGGGAAAGATCGTGTCTTGGATAAAATCCGAGGGCGAGAAACTGTCCAAGGGCGACAGCGTCGTCGTCGTCGAGTCTGACAAGGCCGACATGGACGTCGAAACGTTCTACGACGGCTACCTTGCAGCCATCATTGTTGATGAGGGGGGCGTCGCGGCAGTTGGATCGGCTATTGCGCTGCTAGCTGAATCCGAGGAGGAGATATCCGAAGCGAAATCAAAGGCGTCAGCTTCTTCTTCTTCTTCTGGTGGGGAATCTGCTGCTGCGGAAATGCCTGCGGAGAAGTCCGTAATTACCGCTCCACCGCTGCCAAGGGCGGAGGTCTCCACTGCAGCGTCTTCGGCTCATCCGGCTTCTGAGGGGGGGAGGAGGATTGTGGCGACGCCGTATGCAAAGAAGCTTGCAAAGGACTTGAAAGTGGACTTGGGGTCAGTGGTAGGAAGCGGGCCTTCGGGGAGGATTGTTGCGAAGGATGTTGAAGCTGCTGTGGCTTTGGGTGCGTCAGCTGCTACTGCTGCTGCAGGTCCTACGGTGAGTGCAAGGCCGGAGAGTGAAAAGGCGGCGCCCGCAGCTGTTGAATTGGGAACTGTTGTTCCTTTCACAACGATGCAGTCTGCTGTGAGTCGGAACATGGTGGAGAGCCTGGCAGTGCCGACGTTCAGGGTTGGGTATACAATCACTACTGATGCTCTCGACAGTCTCTACAAAAGGGTAAGTTTTTCCACTTCTGCAATTACTCGTACGGGAATTTGATGAGAAGGACGGCAGCTTTATTGATCATGAATATAAATGGATGAGGCTAGGCGGGTGTCATTGGCCTGCGTTCCTTTTGGCTGGCATTCCATGCTGGTGGGTAATCTTTCATTATCTTGACTGTTAATATGGTGGGCTCCACTTTGGGTGCTGAATTCTGTTAAAAATTTCTTGGTTAGACTGTTATCTTATTTTGGCCTGTCAATGGTTCAAAGGTCAGTCTGTAATTTATGTGATAAAATCCACAAAAGATAATGGCCAAGAATGTTGGATGAAGTTTTCTGCCTGTCCAAGTTGGGGGTGACTTCGGCGCATTGTTGGACAGGAGGGCTTCAGGTCAATGCAACAGCATGGCACAATGTGTTAAATCTGTGCTGTTTAATGAGGTAGATTGCATTGTGAGCGTGCTCTAAACCCAACATCAAACTATTTTATTTATAAGCGTGTGTGCTTTAATGGTCAATATGGCTAGTTGGTCCTTTTTTCTCGACTGCCCATTTTTCTCATAGAAGTGTGACTGTCTGACAAATGGATCATTTTTGGCCAGGCCACGCTCATTGAGTGTCTCATCAACTGAACTATGAACTCTCTTTTTCTTCACTATTTACTGCAAAGCCCTTCATACATTTTGCATGAGCTGCTTTATATGGGAATAATGGTATCATTTTTACTGAATGATGGGCCAATATACTTGAAATGCTCACCTTAATGTCACCATTTGTAATTCTAAGGAACAGTTAATGCTTCTTGCCATTTTTACCTTCCACCTGGTTTCAAGAATGGTTCTTGAGTAGGTCTCTTTGATACTAGCACTTTATGAAAGGGGTAGCCTTTTTCTTTCGTTGTATCCATGGTTGGATACTTACCTTGTCTTTGTTGATAAAACAGATTAAGTCGAAAGGGGTGACAATGACTGCATTGCTTGCGAAGGCAACTGCTCTGGCTTTGGTCAAGCACCCAGTTGTGAACTCCAGCTGTAGAGATGGAAAGAGCTTCACTTACAACAGCAGCATTAACATTGCAGTTGCAGTGGCCATAGATGGGGGTTTGATTACTCCAGTTCTTCAAGATTCAGACAAGGTCCTTATTTGCTGCTATTGTTTTGCCTTATTGTTTCCCGTTTACTTTTACATGCAACGAATATTTAAATTGTATTTGGATTACTTGTGGTCGATGGTTTTTCTAGGTTGACATTTATACATTATCAAGGAGATGGAAAGAACTAGTTGACAAGGCTCGGGCAAAGCAACTGCAGCCTTATGAGTACAGCACAGGTACAGTTATTGTGTTAATCTTTTGTTGACAATGTTAATTGTTTTGACACTTTTTACAATGATAATGTATGCTTTTTTTCTTCTCTCTCTTTTTTTTTGTGTTTTTGTCAAATTGTTTTGGTCTCTCTCTCTCTCTCTCTCTCTCTCTCTCTCTCTCTCTCTCTCTCTCCCTCTCTTTGTTCTTTATTTTTGCTTCCTCACCCAAGTTGTTAATTTTCCTGGCTGAGGCATGTTGAATATCTTTTGAATTAGGAAAACGTGCACATTGGCCTATGCATTTATCTTTGCCAATTCATATTAGTCTGTATAGTTTTTAAAATTGCATATAATCTAGACAGCTTCTAATGGTAACAACTGAGGCCGGAAACTGCACCATTTAGGAAGACTGGGCTTATCTAAAAAGGGGTGAAGGAAATGAGAAGAAGGCTGAAAACACCATGGTTAAACGTTATTAAGAAATATATGAAATAGTTTGGGCTTACTGAGCATATGGCCCAAGATACGAACTAATGAAGGTATTCCCACAAAATATTTCTGAAAGGTCCATTTATCAATAAAGACAATCTTGCATAAGCACATTAGTCCTTAGTCCTTACTAGATGGGGGTGTTGTAACTTTGCTAAATTTGAGCATGGATGATACATTTCAAACATGATGGCTTGCAAGATTGAGAAACCATGTCTTTTGATATTGAAATTGTTTTATTTGATTTGTGTTTCTTAGTAGATTGACATTATCAGCATGTGGTACCTAAAAACATTTTACTACTAAAAAAGTCAAAGTCCTAGTCACAGAGTAACTCAAGGAACATAAAACTAATTCATGTGAGACACAAGGACTTCTTTATGTAGGCATATCCAGGAGTTTTAGGCACATGAATAAGGACCACTTACGACAGTTTGCAATTTCTAAAATGTTCTGTGGCTGCCCCTGTTTAATGTTTGCTGTGTGATTCTGAGTCATTTTAAGTTACACATTGTGTAAAACTATAACATTAACCATGCATTATTTTGCTTTGTCATCGAATGATTTTGTTCAGGTAGATTTCTTATTAAATCTGGGTATTACTATTGCTTCAATTGATAAAGATTGTTGGAAAAATGTCCTGTAGTGTTAAGTGTACACTGTGCAATAAAGGGGGGCATTGTTATATGATGCAAACTGTGCATCAGATCCTGTCACCATGACACCTAACCTGGGTAGGTCGCATGGGAAAAAGGCAAATCATGCTTAAAATCTGACATGGAGAGTCAAGGGATTTCCTTACTAGATTTTATAAATCTGACTAATTTAGCGACTTAATGTGTGGAAAAAAAAATTCTCTTTTTGCTATTCTTCAAAGATATGTCTGTTGGTTCTGCAGCTGCTTGTGACCTTCTCCTTTGCTGTTGGGAAATTCTGAATCTGGGAAAGTCTTTTTATGTAATCAGGGAGGGAATTCATATTTGTGGTTTCGGGCTTCTCTTTATGCAATCTTCGTTGTTCTCATATTAATTCTAGGGAATTTTTTGTTTGTTTGATAAAAATCTTTCCCTTCATCAGAATAGGGAAATAAAACAAATTCTAAATCTGCTTGGGGGTGCCTGCTTGAGTTTCTGAATGGCTCAATTTCTGGAGTGTCCTTTCATCTGTCTTCAGACATCGAATGGGTTATATGCCTATAAACATTCATTTTTGGGTCTTCAGAGATGCCTTCATTGGCTTTACTTTCCCACTACTTGATTTTTCTTACATGTTTTGATTCGGTTGATTACACAGCACCAGTCCTGATGTCAGAGGTTGCATCTGATAAATGGGTTGTAATGTTAGTAGCCCATGACCACATCAAGTTAGGACACATGCACTAATTGCCATAGAAAGCTCCGTTGTTGCTGATTGCATCATGTGTCAGTTCTCAAAAATTGCCAACATTTTCTTTTAGTTTTTTGGGATTTACAGATGTACGATAAAATTATGAATGATTCATTTTAGACACATGGATGCCTCTCTGGATGTAGTTTTGATGTTGCTCATACTTTGCTTTTGTGGATTTTGCAGGCACGTTTACTCTTTCAAACCTTGGTATGTTTGGTGTTGATCGTTTTGATGCAATTCTACCTCCAGGGACTGTGAGTATTTGAAACTGAACACTTTCATTTGCACTTTCTATTCTGCTAGGTATGTTTAATAAAAATTGAAATCCTCTTCCCAAGTAAAAAAACTGATTGTGAAATTTGCAATTGTCTGCTCTTCAGGGAGCAATCATGGCTGTTGGAGCATCCCAACCCACTGTAGTTGCTACTAAGGATGGCCGGATTGGTATGAAAAATCAGATGCAGGTGAGACATTCTTTCCTGCTGGCTTTCTTGACAGCTGCTGTTGTCCAGAGTCCAGACAGCCTTTGCATCTTGCCACCTAACTCACTTGTAGAAGCTGTGAATGGTTGCAGGTAAATGTCACTGCTGATCACCGAATTATATATGGTGCTGATCTGGCTTCTTTCTTGCAAACTTTGGCAAGCATCATTGAGGATCCCAAAGATCTCACTTTCTAGTCTCTGCTTTCACACCATTCAAGTATTCTTCAATCATCCTTTGAGAACAAATCTACAGGTATTTATTTACAGCATGGTGACCACAACCTCAGTAGAGCAGGCTACCCAGCACTAATTTCTTACGAATTAGGTTTAGCCCTCGACTTCTTAGATAAGGGGGCTAATGGCAATCTGTTCCATTCAGTTAATCAAAATTTAGGACTGAGCTTAAAAGAATTGGTGCTTCAGTTTTTGTATCTGCAATCTGTTTGTGTTATGATCCAAACATCAGCGGCATTGTTTTTCTGGCATGTATGAGTGGATAATGTAGTTAGTTTGTCGATCTTATTTGAGCTCTCTTTGTGCTGTTCCTCAATAATTTCACTTCATTTAAGTTCAAAGGCAGAGATTCCAGTAACAGTGACTTTGTCTCAGGTCCACTATTCTGGATCTTTGAGACAACCATGCAGAGATCCTTATCCCTCTTGGAAGATGCAAGAATGAAACAATGAACCTTTTGGTATTGGAAAACCAAAATTCTTCCTCCAACTTTATCATTTTTGGATTCAGTGGGATACTTTTATGTGGGAGGAAGCCCCATGTTATAGAAAATTTCCCTTTCGTTTGAATTGTTGATATGATATATAGGCAGTAGGCACTGCCATCACAAACGGTGCTACACCGTTAATTTTGAAACATTAGATATTTAACCCTGTGAATCACGAGGGGGGTAAAAGGAAAAAAACTCAATACTGAAATTTATACAAAACAAGTAAGACTATCAAGGCTTTAGACTTCCATGCAACGGCAGTTCATGTACATTGTTGCACTAGAGGTATACTTTATTAAATTGAATAGAGATATCCAAACTGACTCCCACGTTCCATAACTGGTAATTTCCATATGAAATTAAGATAAAACAGATGACGGAGTAGACTACATTATTTGCAATGCCTTATTTTGCATGGAGCAACATCCTCACCACATCTCTCATGGTCGGCCTTCCTTCCGGCAAGGTGCAAATACAAGACACGGCGATCTTTAGCACAGAGAGCATCTCAGCATGGACCTTTGCGCAGGCCTCTGCAGCTGTCTCGCTGATTCGAAGATCAAGAATCTGATCCCGTGCATCATTCTCCACTGAATTACTCAACGTCCACCTTGCTAACTCAGTTCCAGTCAATAATTCAAGCAAGATGACCACAAACTGTAGACATTTCCAGCCATGGTCACCCTCATTGTGTAAGCATACTCTGCAATAACAAACCACCAACCTCAACATCAATGCACAGATGAAATTAAGAAGTCATGCTGGCTCTGTGGGAGGTAGGGCGAAATTAGCAGGAAGAACATCACTGTGATTCTTGGGTTAATCAATATCTTTCTCTGCCACCCTGCTAATTGCTCGCTGGGTCTTGTCAAAAATGACCCATAGACCAAGCTAACCTGATTTGACTGGGCATACGGGTACATACTAAATCTAACCCAAAGGCCAAAGTCATAAGACCAAGCTTGAGAAGATTGGGAAGGTCCCCTAGCCTGTTGTCAAAATCCTACTAGGCATATGTTGACTTGTCTGTTCTGTTGTTCTTGAGCTATGAATTAACTACTAACAGGATTCATTTTGATGATCCTAGTTAGAACATGCGGATAAGGCTCAGATGAATTATTATGTAGATTGCTTGATTCTGCATTAGACTATCACGCTATATGAAAAAGAAGAAATAGAGATGAGAAAGTAGCCATCTTTCCTTTTGGTAATTCAAAAAGACATTAGCTTCTCACCAGGAGGTGTACCCAACAGAACCAGCAAGTGCAGGAGTACTCCTTGAGTGATCAACGACTTTGTCAAGCTCGACATCAGCTATCTGTGTATCCTTCAGTGACTTCGGTAGGATGGTCTTTGTTGAGAGGTTGAAGAGAAGAACTGGGTCTCTGCACCCATGAAGAGATGAAAGGCCATGGGCCACTCCCAGTGCAATGCTGTATCGGCGTGGCCAGTCCAGAACATTGACTGGACTCCGATGCAGAAAACCATGCACGGTTCCCTTGTGGGAGTGTTCGTAGAACAGATAAGCCCCATCATCCATCAGAACATATGCTAGAGCGCTCATGATGTATGAACTACGCAGTCTGCCAAGGGGCTCCAGCTCCCTTTGAAGCCTTTCACGGCTACCCAATCGAATTATGTTATCACTCCAGTTAAGCTTTTTGACAAAGTAGCTGGCTCCACAGGGCATAATGGCCCTGTAATAGGTTGAGAACCCGCACTTTATCACGGTGTTGGCTTGTTTGTTGACAGCTTCCATAGCACTGGTGAAGTCGATGCTCGAAATAAGCGTAGTATCTCTGGTGATTACTGATTAGATGCCCCCTAATATGATGGCCTTAGAACAAAGAAAAGGATTGCCACCATAACCCCCAAACCAAGAACAGAACCTGCGAATGCAGCACCAATCACTGCCGCTGGGAGTGTGCCTTTTCTCTTCGACGAAACAACGATTGAATTCTGTTTGAGGTTTACATTTCATAGGTAACAACTGTAACTGTCGGCCTGAAGAACGGAAGAGTTCCTAAAAGCTGGTTATTGGAAAGCACTATTTTTTTAGGAACCACAGCGTTGTCAAGAACATTGGAATCTCACCTGTAAATCCGTTGTTTGAGAGATCTAAGACCTCTAAATTGTACAATCCATCAAGGGTTGTGGGTATTGGTCAATTGAAGTGGTTACTACTAAGGTTGAGGGCTATCTGCAAGCTACAAGGCAGTTCAGGAATTTCTCCTGAAAGGTTGTTTCCAAGCTGGAGAACTAACAGAGATCTGAAGTCAGAAAATATATCAGGTATTGAACTGTTAAGTTCAGTCAATACCTTCCAAATTCAAAAAAATAAGCTCTTGCAAATTAAAAAGGTTAAGGTATTGCACCAGTAAGGTAATTCCAAGCCAAGATTCATGCTAATCAAGTTCTTTAGCATGGAAATTTCGTTTGGAATTCCTCCGCTTAATTGGTTCTTATCTAGTAGCTTCATAACCTTCAACTGGCGAAGATTACCCAATTGTTTTGGCAACAGACCTTGCAGCTGATTCTCACTAAGATTCAATAGTAGCAAGTTCTGGCAGCTCCCCAGCTCTGATGGTATTGTCCCAGTCTATCCGTTGTCTTTCAGCTCGAGATACATGACATTCGAGAGTATTCTGACAGATGGTGGAATTGAACCACTGAGCAAATTTGAGCTTAATCTCAAGCGCACCAAGCTTCTTGACAAGTTGACAGGAATCGGCTTTTGTAGGAAATTACAGCTTAGATCGATGAACTGTAGATTAGGACCTGACAGGAGATCAAAACGAATTGTTCCACTCAGCCTGTTGTAACTAAGGAGCAAAATCTTAACATATTCCGAGATCCCCTGAGGAACTGACCCCTTAAATTGGTTTTGGTGTGCCGCGAATTCTGACAGCTTCCTAATACGTGACAAACTTGCAGGTATTTCTCCACTCAAATTGTTATAAGAGAGGAGAAGAGTTTCCAACTTGGAAAGCTCTTCTATCTTATCAGAAACATACCCTTGAAGCATGTTTTAGCTAAGATCAAGTAGCCTCAGTTTATCTCTTTGGGTATGGCACTTTCAAAGAAGTTATGAGACAGCTGCAGCTCTTCCAATGTCATGCTTTTTCCAAGCTGGCTTGGAATAGAACCATGAAAGAGATTGGAACTCAAATTCAAGCTCTTGATTGCTAGCAAACCCCGTAACTTATCGCCGATATTTCCATCCAAGAAGTTGAAGGACAGATCCAAGGACTCCAAACTGACAAAGGCATGCAAAGATACTTATCTAAACCGTCTATACATATCTATTTTGTAGCTTATAGCCTGTAAGATAAAATTACAACCATTGATTTACTATTTAAGCTGAAATTAAAAAAATAAGATATGATTTATTCCATCAATGCATATTCCTTATTTTAAGTATAATATAATTTATATTTTTAATCACACCCATAAATTAGCTGTAAATTAGACACGCTTCGATATTCAGAAAAAATGTAGAAATATAACGGTCATGTGTGCCACTTTATTTCTAAAAGGATGTTTTAGCACTTTTTCACTTTTATTGCCAATGTAAATTAACAATGCCCTTGTTTTTAGTGGGGAAATATTAAACTTATAATACAAAAAAATTAACGGTTTAGATTTTAGAAAATAAATGCGCTGACACCACTTTTATAACCAGATTAGTCTTTCAGGTGGGGCTGGGTGCTCTACCTCTTCCTCTTCCTCCCTCCTGTAGATAGTGGCCAGTTCACTTTGAACACCTTCTAACTGTCCTGTCCATGTGTATATAGCAGAAGAAAGTTCTGTGGATTACCTCACCAACCTTACACGCGTGCCATCTCCGCATACTAGTGCAGAAGCAGGAAGAAACAGGAAATTTCGGTTGGTGGTTCGCTTGATAAGCACGTGGAATCCTTAATATCAATCCGGTCCACATATCAGGTTTGTGAATGAGAGCCATTTGAATGTCAGCCATTGGAAACCATTTCACAGTAATTTAATAAGATAATAAGTATTGTAAATAGAATATCTATATAAAATCAACACCAACGTTTCAGATTTTTCATACACGTGCCCCTCAGGGCTCGCTTTTAATGCATTTGTATTCTTTCACCTTGAAACCGCACACGCAATTACTATTACTAAATGGTTCGGCCCGACCGTGGGCTCTATGCGGATACACTAATGCTAAATACGCACGCCGCGCATTTTAACTGACTGCTGAGCTGAATTCCACTGGATTCGCGCCAAGATAGATTCACTAGACAAATCGCCAATCATGCACATAAAATTAATTCGAGTGAAATATCCGAACCGTTCAATTGATGAAATATAGCGGAAATTGATTTAGGAAATCAATTAAAGAAATCAAAGCAGTTATGATGCAAAGTTTGAGTTTAATTAATAGAAAATATTTTAAAAGAATGAAAAACAGATAACCGCACAATCGATGAAGAGGATGATCTAGATTTCTTTCCACGGGTCTTGATTCTGACACATGTTGTGATTAGCCGGGTGGGGTCTCCAAATTAAGACGCGCGCGAGTCGCTCAGGGTTTTAGCATCGATCACGCGACCTGCGCCTCTCCCCTCTTCCCAGATCCAAATGAACTCGAATATCCTCTCGGTCATTGCCAGTCCGAACTCCGCTTTTTTCAGCACCATCAGATCTCAAACCCCACAAAAACCCTTCGATCTCTGCCGTCGTTTTCCTCGACGAGATCGGCATTCCACCTCCCTTTCCAGCAGAAACAGGGAGATGGAAGCCACTGCGGAGAACTGCCACAACTGATGCTCCGCAGTGGCCATGGATGTGAAGATATGGACGGTCGGGATTGCGAGATTGCATTGAACGCAGGTGGACTGGGCAGAAACACAGCCATTGACCAATGGCGGACGCGGGCAATAGAGTTTGGGTGTCCGCGTACAAGGCCATGTCCTCAGACAATATAAAAGGTCTTGTTTTGGCTCTTTCGTCGAGCGTCTTCATTGGCGCCAGCTTCATCATCAAGAAGAAGGGTTTGAAGAAGGCTGGGGCTTCCGGAATTAGAGCGGGTAATTGGAATTCCATCGAAATGGTGAAATTTTAGGAATTTTAGTGCTGGATACTGGATTTTGGCACTGCATTCTTTGTAAAGAAGATGAGATCTTGAGTTTCATGCTTAATTTGGTTACTTTGAAATCAGATTTGTGCTCGATTCTGCATTCCGTGTCATTGGTGAAATCAGATTTGTGCTGGATTGATGCTGAATTCTGCGAAAGAGTTGAACTCAGATTTGTGCTTTATGATGCATTCTGTGTGAGTGGGAGGATGCGGTTGAATGGGATCTGGGTATTGTTTGTTAAGATTGGAATTTTCTGATGGTCTTCTTGTGAAGAGTGTGTTTTAGTGAGTTTCCATGTAAGACCCAAATGATTATGCTGGATTCGCTGCTTTGGCAACGCATGATTGGGGAAATATTCAATGTGCGATGTGATAGTTGTTGCTGTCTGTTCTTGAGCTAGTGGGATTCATGGAATAGAAGCTCCTGCTCAAGAAAACCCAATAATATTGCACAATGCATGGAATTGACATTTTTTTTATAGTTGTTTTCTGGGTTCATGGTCGCAGAGTGTCTGGAATTAGGATTTTTTTAGCCGTTGCCAATTCTGAATTTCTAATGCATTTCCTGCACTGGCCTTGAGCTGGTTAATTATTGGTTTTGTTCTGGCCCCCAACTTGCATACTTAAAATGTTGGTGTAAATGTAATGAAATCTAGTGAGTTTTGGATAGGTCTTGAAGCTTATTCACTATGCCTCTGATTGGCCATTGGTAGGATCCACTTATAGCCCAAGATCTTTGAGTTGGATCCCAGAAATTATTACTTTGAGTGTTTAGATTTGCCGATACTTTTATTCATAAGAGCAGCATACCGTCATAAAATATGGCTGAATAAGCTAAATAGCAGACTTGAGAATGCGACCAAAAGTATCTCTCACAGAACTGGCCAATTTTAACATCAATTTGCCAGAATGTTTGGCAGTGAGATATCCATTCTTAGTCCACCACAATCAGTTGGATAGGGGTTGGATGATGATTTACTTGATGCTTCAGTATCAAATACTCGATTTTCATGTCTGGAGGGTTCTTTGTTTTCTGTGTTTGTTTTAACTGTTACTTGATGCTGAAAATAACTCAAATGTGCTTTTTTGTGAGCTTTATTTGTTGACATTCATGTGATGTCCCCTCACATCCATAGCTGTAATCCAGATGACATTTTCTGTAATGGAATCTCATTGAAAGTGACTGCTTTTCCTTGCATTTTGCAGGTGTTGGAGGCTATTCTTACTTATATGAGCCACTGTGGTGGGCAGGCATGATAACAAGTAAGTTTTTGTATTCCTGAAGGATGGACTCAGTAGATTCTTTATTAAAATTGCCATCGTGGGTCCTTGTGAAAGTACTAGGGTCAGAGGCAACTTTAATTTCTTGCAACCATGAGATGTTGTACTTTGTTTTAATACTTTTTTTCACCTGGATGTACTCAGTTTCTCTAGACATGCTAACTTTGAATGATGTAAATTGGTTCATACCACTTAGGATCTTCTTAAAATGATTCAAATTCAAATGTTTAGGAAAGTTCCTTGCATGGTATAGTCCGGACAAATTTTTTATGATTTTATGTTAATATTTGTGATTTTCTATCTTGAAACTAATAGAATTGATCTCACTACTGTTGGGGTCAGTTGCAAATTAATAAACTTGTCAACATGATTGTATATCTGTACTCTTATTTTCATGTAAAAAGCAAATGGGTTAGCTGAATTGTGGTTCTTAGAGGTGAGATCCCAGCCAACATCTAATCAATTGATATTTTGCATTACTTGTCACACCGTAGGGAAATCATGAGAAATGTGAAGAATGTGGCATGTGATAATCTGGTGGAAACTTTTATGGTTCATGAGGTTCCGATTCCCATAAAATCAAGAATTTTCTCAGATGATAGGGATCATGGATGCTTATGATGCTGTGCGTGGGCATACTAGGCCCTTTGTGTGTGGAAGTTGCCTGATAATCTTTGTTCCTTCCAAATATCACTCTCAATTGCTTTTTTGATTTTGATTTTGCAAACACATAGGGAGGTGAAATGACAAAAGGATTGCCATCAATATGGTCCTATCCAATCTTTTGTGGGAATGCAAAAAGCAGACATGTTTACAATTCCAAAAACTTCCATGAACAATGTGAAAATGGTGAAATTTTTAATGGAACTTTACAAGGTGTTACAATATGCACTATACATATTTATAACACTGAAAAAATTGGTTTTTTCCCCCTTTCCTTATGTTTAGTCGCTAAAACAATGCACTTTTACAAAAAGTTCTGAATTCCCAATTTTTCTTGATATTACTCCATCAAATTTGTTTTTAACATGGAACTTGAAGGATGGTTGTTTAACATGATTGCAAAGAGAATTCCCAAAGTAAATTTGGCCAAAACTCTATATTCTTTTACTTGTTTTTTGTTCACTACAACAGTTGAGTGGCAGGAAGATGATAAAATTACAAAAGGAATGCATTAGGGGGAATACAAGAGTAGCACTTACAGGTAAGAAGACGTGAGAAATGGACAGGTAAGAAGACGTGAGAAATGGGACTTAGCATGTTGTGAAGGAGATTAAGAAATGCTCTAGTTAGGACTTCAGTCTAAGTTCATTCAAGTTGAAGGCTTCAAGAGTTCAAAAAGAAGACCTAAAAGAATTTTACATAGGCAGCATTAACAGGCGATATAAGTGCTGTTATGGTCTGGTTAGAGTTTGAAAGTGCTCTGGTTATAACAGGTGATATAAGTGCTGTTATGGTCTAGTTAGAGTTTGAAAGTAAGTTTGAAAGTGCTCTGGTTATAACAGGTGATATAAGCAGCATTAGAGAAATGCTCTGGTTAGAGTTTGAAAGTAAGTTTGCTCAGTTGAAGTCTCTAAAAGGGCAAGGAGAAGATCCAGAAGCATGTTCCTGAAGGCACATAGAACAGACTTAAAGACCCATAGCTTAGTTAACAATATTGCTCTTAACAAAGCAGATGGCATGATGACCATATTGTAGGGATTGGATTATAATGGTGATAACACTGAATTTGGTCAAAATATCACAATCTTGCAGAAATATTGATGATACACTAGAAATATATGGAGTAGTAAAGATGATACTCTACAAAAATTCCAAAAGCTTCTTATATTTAGTGATATAATAGCGTGGATAGATGATATTTATGCCAACTACTGGGAAATTTCATATTCCTAGAGGTAGGAGTGCAAATTGGGTCAGTTTACAACAGGTCAAGGTCATTCCAATCCTAGCTCTATTTGTAGAAACTTTAACCTTACCCTATATGTAAATTGGGTTGGGTTGTAGTCAACCTAACCCTTACCTAAACTTTTAAAATTTGGGATGAATTTGGGCTACTTTGGGTCAACAATTTAAGTTTATCTCTTATGTATACATATTTTGATCTATTTAAAATAATAATTAATTATACGAAATCTGCTTACGAAGCATAAATTTTGATATATTAATCTTAAAAACAAATGTATAAGGATTAATGTTTTAAAGGAAAGTTTAAGGTGATATGACTTTCAAAGGAAAGAATTAAAAATAGTATTGGGTTTTAAATTTGCATTTTTATTTAAAATAATTAGAAGTGGGTTTGTAATTTTATTTGAAATAATAGATAATAGATCAAAGATTAAATGTGTGTATATATATATACATACATACATATATATATATATATATTCTAAAGTTATTTGGATCAGGTTACAATCATGTTAACACAACCTTAACCCTATTTAAAAATCGGGTTGTATTTTTTAGCCCAACTTGGCCCTATGGTTTAAAAATCTTTTCCCAATCCTATCTAAAATTTGGGTCAAGACTGTTCGCGTTTAAGTTGACCAGACCCAATTTGCACCCCTACCTAGAGGGTTCCATATTGCTAACATGTGATTCTGCAAAATTATCTAACAATACAGTGGAAGATTAAACTTTGTTCCCATGGCCTTGTCTGACAAGATGTCGCAAGCAAAGGGACTTTGCTGACATTATGCCTAGTATTTGAATTTTGAGATTTCTCTGACCCAAAACATAATTTAGCTCCTTTTATGACCACTAAAGTTCCTGCTCTCTCTTGGTGCTCATTACTATGTATTTGAATTAACTTGTCACCAAGCTATCTTGCTTAGAAGTAGTTTTTAAAGTTTGAAGATTAACATTATATTGCCATAGTTGACACTGATAGAGTAGTCCGCTTGTGGCAGTGATTGTTGGGGAAGTTGCTAACTTTGCAGCATATGCATTTGCGCCAGCAATTCTTGTCACCCCTCTTGGTGCTCTCAGCATAATTATCAGGTGTGAGCAATATTGCATGTCATATTGTTTTCAATGCTCCACAGCATTAAATTTTTACAGTGTCTTGCAGTGCAGCATTGGCACATGTTATGTTACGGGAGAAGCTGCATATTTTTGGTATTCTTGGCTGTGTTCTTTGTGTAGTGGGGTCAACAACAATTGTTTTGCATGCTCCTCAGGAGCGTACAATAGATTCTGTGACGGAGGTTTGGGATCTTGCTACAGAGCCTGGTATTTGTTTCATTTCATAGCATCCTAGTCTCAGTGATTCCCTTTAGTCAACCAAGATGTTTCTTTCAACAGAATGAAGTTTACTTAATTTTATGTTTAAACAACTCCATTTTCTTTTAATTAGACTTCTAATATGACGTGCTTATGGTTTTTGCATATCTTTGCAGCTTTTCTTTTGTATGCAGCGGCAGTCATAGTGGCAGCTTTGATACTCATATTTCATTTTATTCCTGATTATGGACAGACCCATGTAATGGTGTATATTGGGGTTTGTTCGCTTATAGGTTCCCTGTCGGTATGTATTTGATTATTGACAATCAAGGAGTGCCTCTCTCTTATGTGTTTCCTTTCAAGTTCTTTTTATTCCTAACTTGGTGTACTGGTTCACCGACAGGTCATGAGTGTCAAGGCACTTGGAATTGCTTTAAAGCTAACATTTTCAGGGATGAATCAATTAATTTATCCCCAAACTTGGGCATTCACTATAGTTGTTGCTGCCTGTGTGGTTACACAAATGAACTATTTAAACAAGGTAATGAGATTCCTCTCTCTCTCTCTCTCTCTCTCTCTCTCTCTC
>JAYJMB010032146.1:48216-63061 GCA_036873735.1 Pouteria campechiana
AATTCCCATTTTCTGGCTGAACTGTGATAATGCCCTCCCCTCCCCTTTCCTCTTTATTGGTTTTTGGGCCCCTACCAAATCTATGATCCCATTTGGCACAGATTATGCCATGTTGATAATTACTTTTCTTGGAACACTGCAAATTCTATACATTATCACAGCATTCATCTAAAATTTCTAGATCTTCTTTTTTGAGTCATTTTACTAAGTTTTTATTATCTGTTCTCATACAGTATAATCAACGACGCAGATTTGTTGAGGATTCTTGATCTACCTATATTGGTTGTTTTGGATGAAGCATACATTGAATTCTCTGGATTGGATTCTAAGATGGCATGGGTGAAGAAGCATGAGAACTTAATTGTTCTTCGAACTTTTAGCAAAAGAGCTGGTATGAGTTTAGTCCAGTTCAATATTTGAACTGTGAAATATAGCTATCCTCTTTGCTAGAACTCAATTGATCTGTCATCACTTTTTATGTTCTCCAGAGCTACTGAAGGAGTTGTATCTTCTTATTATTCTCTGGTGGAAAAATACCCATTGTTGCATTGTTTGCCAATTTGTATATACTGTGTCGTGTTTACTAAAGTGTTGCACGTGTAGGGTGTGTCCCCTCTGGGAAGTTTGACCAGAGCATTGTGCTTACCAGATGTGAATTTAGACTGGTTGACTCATCAGTTATCCCTGTTGTTGAAGTCAATTGCTGTCATGGGCTGATTCTATTTAAGACTTTGAGCAATTTTGAGACCATCTGTGTAATGTTTGTGGAAAGTGATGTTCTCAGTGGGCCCTGATGCTGCTTAGATCCTTTATCTATGTAACATGGCCCTGGGAAAGACAGCTTGCTATGAAAGTTCACATGCAAAGCCTGCATGTGACCATTTCTCATTTTCATGTGGAACTTCATAAAGCAGAGACAAAACTTGTACAAGATATCTGGCTTGTTCATCTCAGTAATTTGGCATTGCTCTTGATAAATGATAACACATAGGTGTCTGTGAACTTAAGTCTTTCTTGCCAAGGTATCACATGGGCAGGATGCCAGCCCTTTGCAAAAGGTGTCAAGTTTGGGTGGCCTAAAATTTGATTATTAATCTGAATATCATCATTATCATATTAGTGGCCCTTGCTTTTGACAGGATCATGCATCTTACATGTGTGGCACATTGGTTGGAAAGACTTGCTCTATGTGGAAATATTAATGTTGACACAAGAATAACAATGGGAATCTAATTGCTTACCAGGTCTAGCTGGACTTCGTGTTGGATATGGGGCATTCCCTTGCAGTATAATTGAATACCTTTGGCGAGCAAAACAACCATATAATGTATCTGTGGCAGCAGAAGTTTCAGCATGTGCAGCACTACAAAACCCCACTTACCTGGAGGTATTATCTCATTTATAGTCTTTTTAATGTGCAATTGGAACTGCCATGTGTAGGAAAGAATCTTCCAGCACAAAAGGATGTCCACCAAGTGTGTTACAAGGAATATGTGCACCACATTTTGGCTGCTCATTGGTGGAACTGTGGAACCAATTCGAGTTTCCTACAAAAGGAATAGGATCAGGGGGGTTGAATTCATAAATGTTTAATGTGCATTGTTGGTTATACTGTTTCAGCAATCCACTCACAAATAAGGCATGCTGACTGATGGATGGACTTGCCTAATTTTTAGGCAGGACTCACTAGTCATTCTCTCATGAACTAACTATGGTATGCACTGGTGTTCAATGTTGGTGTGCCCAGTGGCACTTGTGGATCATATCACTAAGTTGGAGTTGTCACTCCATGTATTTTTCTACCCACACTTGTGCAGTACGATATTGACATGCCTACCATTGCTGCAGGAGGTGAAAAATGCTTTGGTACAAGAAAGGAACAGGCTGTATAAGCTTCTAAAGGAAGTGCCATTTTTGAAGCCATACCCTAGTTTTTCTAATTTTATACTTTGTGAGGTTACATCTGGAAAGGATGCTAAGAAAGTAAAGGTACTTATTTCTTGAAAAATTACTTTTGACCTTTCAAGTATTGTTTTGGTGCAAATTTCTTAGCTGTGATGAACTTGCGTTAATTTGCTTTTTCTCTCATTCCTCACATGGAATTAAACAAGCTTATCACTTGTTTCTTGAAAAAATAATTTTGACCTTTCATAGGTTTTACTCCAAATCATCCCAATTTTAATGTATACACATTGTGCAATTTGTCATGAATGATAAATTATTTTTAGTGTGCTTGGTTTTATGCTATAATTAGAGAAAACGATGGCATAAAACTCTTATTTTGTACCATAAATTTGTGTTAATTATAACGTAATATAAAAAAAAGGATGCATTCATAATACAGGTCTCTAGTGGTAGTGATCTTGGATGCAAACCCTAGTCCGAGCTGCTTAATCTGGAGCATGAAACATAGGGCTTCATATTTTGGGTGGCACTGGAGGACTGATTTCTGGAATAGTATATAAAGAGAATCAGTCTTGTGGTTCTTCCTGCAAACAAAAGTTATGGAAGTTAGCTTCATGCAATTCTTGTTCTTTTTGTTCCTCAATTGCTGATATTATCTGTATATATCTGTATTCTTTTTTGTAAAATTTTAAACTGCAGGAAGACCTTGCCCTAATGGGCGTTATGATTCGTCACTACAATAACAAAGAGCTAAAAGGATATGTTCGTGTTTCTGTTGGTAAGCCTGAACACACAAATATCTTAATGGAGTGTCTCAAACGCCTATCTTGATTCCTCCATGATTCAAGAAACTACCATACGATTGTGACTTCCTGTTCAGAGGTAAGGCTTTCTCCTCTTCTAGTACAGAAGTGTAGGTAGAATTATATGAAAAAGGTGTGATCTTTCTGTGCATCTATGTTGAGTACTTCATTAAGTTTTTTGGTGCCATGGTGCATTCTAGATGAAACATTTATTTGCTGTATTTTTAGCTGTCAGATGAATTGAGGTTGTTTGGCTGCTTTATTTAAATTAGTACTGTAGATTACTACAAAATTTTTTAGCAATTACGTGGATTAAGTGTAGAGGTTTAAAACATGGAATGCAGATGTTACATTTGGAGAGATTTCAAATGTTGAATTCATGTTTGCTGTTACCAAAATGGGAATTCATCAGTATGTGCTTGGTCAGCTTGGTATGCTGAGTTGGGTGTAAACGTGTAAGTAGCAGTCTGCCCTTATATTCATGTGACATATGAAAGGGATTTTTCTATATAGTAGGGGTGCAAACCTGGCATTGGGTTGGGTTAACTAAATTTGAAAATCATGTCATTGAAATCGGGTTGAGTGTAACCCGATTTGCAAATTGGATTGGGTTGACCAGAACCTAAAGTTTAAAAATGGTTGCCAGGTGAAGAAAGTGATTTTTCTAATTTGTTGTTGTGATTTATCTCAACTCTTGATTTATTATCACGCTGTCTTATTTCAAATCTTGCATAGAAAATTTCAAATTCTTGTCTTATCCAACTGATTCAGTGATTTGTGTTCAATCTGAATTTCAAAAATTTTCTGGTTTGAGTTTGGGTTGGGTTGAGGATTTGCAAATTGGGTGTGATTTTTATAAATGAGGTTAGAGTTGAGTTGATTTCAACCTGATCTATCCTGACCATAGTTGCACCTCCATTGCTTAACATCCTACCATAATGGCTCATTCCACATAATAACTTTCCTTTCCAGATTAATAGTAGAAACTTTTATCATTTTATGGTATAGACAAATACTACCTTAGTTGACTTGTGACTACAAAAGTAAATCTTTTACCTTCGTTAACCATATTAATTGATTATTCAGTTGAGAGGCCCATGATGCTTGCATAGAATACAAGTTGTTATGTGAAGGATGTTGTGAATCCAAACACAGTTGGCCACAGTATCATATATCATGATCCCTAAGCACAACACGGTTCTCAAATCCCAATTGTCTGAGCTGTGGAGTGGCTTAGAAATTGAATCCACGCAGCATCCCTGGTCATATTTCCATAGTGGGAGGTGAAAATTGATGATGACTTCTCCATGCAGTACAAAATGGAGAGCATTTCTATTTTACAAGTCTAGTTTGACAATGGTTACAAGACAAACTACATCGTTAGAACAAGCAATATCATCAAGGTGGTCAGAGTCATCTCGCATTCATCATGGGCAACTACTGGGAACATTTTTGAATTAATCCATACAATATACCTCAACCAGCGTATTTGTCACAAGCACTCTTACGTATTAAAATGGAAAAATGTCATTCATCTTCACGGCACAGCGGCTTGTTTTTAGTTGAGTGGTGCCCTTGATTTGGTAACCCGGACCATTGATTTGCTACGTTGCACTAGAAATGGAATTCTCTCTTGGGCAATTCAGAAGATTTTTAACAATCTGATTCTTTGGCCCTAAGATAAATAACTGAAGCAAACAAAACAACTATGCAAATGAAACGTTGCTCATCCAGCAAATTCTACTCAGTGATGTGGGTCGTAGCTTTGGTTTCTTGCTTTTGAAAGATGATTCTGGCCGACAGTAAATATGAAGACTAGCTTATTATGAGGCGTATTCATCTCTCAAATAGGTGTAAATGGGGAGAAACCAGGGTGCAATTTGTCTCTCTGAAACAAGCAGCTTTCACTTCTCGAGTTGCACATGCAAGGGAAACATGTTTTCCGTCTAAAGAAATCAATTTAATCAGCTGCTGCTGCAGATATAAATTTTTAAGGTTGCTTGCATATCCAAGTAAATGACATTCACAATCACCAGCAAGAAGAAAATCTGAATTCAAGCTACCGATGAAAGAAGTTCCAAACGGATCATCTCATTTTCTATCAAATTAATTACAATACAATTTGTGGTGCATCCGAAGACCCTTCTTAGGCTGGATGTTTTGAATTGAAACCGTAGTTCTTTTTTAGTCTACATGATCATCTTATCATAATACAACAGAGAAGAATCAAGAAGTGCCACCATAATTTAGATTCACACAATTGCAGCATTGCAATTCATCTAACTTAAATAACTATTACTAAGCATTTCTATTAACTTATTCCTATCTCTGATAACCTCTTCAAAAACTTCATTAACAGCACAACCAAAGATCGCCAAACCTTCTTTGAGGGCTTCGCACCTCTCTCTCAGTACATCAATGCTCCTTGCAACCTTCTCTCTATCGTCAGTCATCCCCCCTGCAACCTGAGCTTTAAGATCATTGACTGCCCTTTCAACCATGTTGTATTCGATGAGACCCATACCCGGATTTGTGTTTGATGCTTGAGTTCTCTCGCGATAACGATATACCAATGCCAAAAGTGAAGATCCAAAGGGAACCAACTGAGAAAATTCATGACCGAGTTCTCCACTGGCATCTACCGCGGCCGTCGAAATGAATGCAGAAAGAAGCAGCGATGATATGATCATTGCTGTACCTCTAAGAGCAAACATGATGGGATTGATCCCTTTCTGGCTTCTTTTCCTTCCTGCATCTCCCCATTTCTTGATGGCTGCTGGAATCTCCTTAATCTCGCTTTCCAGCCTCTCTATCTCGATCTTGCCTATCTCACCAGAAGCATTAACTTTCAATCTCCTAATCATGAATTCAACGACCATCCGATACCGTTCGATCCCAGAAGCAGCAGACCTCAGCATGTTGCAGAAATCCAACAGAATAACACTCTCTTTCATGTACTCGTCAAACCAATCTTCACCTTTGGAATAGATGGGCAATCTTGATCTTTCAACATATAGAAGAAACTCAGAGTGCATCTTCTTTAGAACAACCATGGCTTCAGCCGACCATCGGAGAGAAATCAATCCATCATTGAACGAGCCCTCCAGCTTTTCAATCTCTTTTGAAAGAGAAGAATAAAACTGAAGAGCCTCATCAGTTGGACAAGAGGATTGGTTCTTACTCTTAATCATGAATCCAGGAAAGTGGGAAAGAGAGACTCTTCCCATACGTTCACTGGGCTTCAATCTTCAAGAACAACCACGACGTTGGTCTCTGAAAAGTTTTCAAAGCCGCTTCCAAAAACGAAAACGATAAATAAATAAACAAAGGAGTTGCTAATGGGACTTTCAACGATTTTGAACAACAGCCAAGTGAGGATTTCCTACAAGAAATCAAAACCCAATAAAGGAAAAGTTAAAGAGGAGGTGGCTTTGGGAGGTGTCTTCCTGGTTTTGAAACATGGAAGTAGGAATCTGCCTTTTCTTCCACTTGGACATTTGTTGCCGAAGAAGAAGGACATGCGTGATGCTAAAGAACATCTACAAGGAAATATATTAAAAATTGACATGACATGAAAAGGGCTAAGGAGACAACTCACGCAATCTCCATGCTCGGATGAGTTGAAAATGGAGACAGTTCCGCGTCCTTATGTGCACTAGTACGCAGCTTAGAAGAGAAAACACGGGCAGGTTTTGTCACTCGCTGAGTAGTTCCTGTTGACTGGGTGAGTCGGCTTTCAATCTGTCTCTTTTTGGAAAGCCTATGATAAAAGACTAAGATCGAAGCATAATTACTTGACTCAAACGTTGTTGAGATATCAACCATCAAGTTAGAGGATGTAGGACGTATCTATTTCGTAATTTCTTGGAAACTTCTATTTTAACCGGATTATTATAACGTTTATAGATAATTGACATTTGAATGCCAAGTTCATGGTGCATGGCAGACCCAAAATAAGTCTGTTGGATTTTTCAGTTCAGGTAAATAGACCCAACCCCTGTGCAACACAGGCCGACAGTAGGACCAGGCCATCCTCCAACTGCCGGCAAGCAGTCCAACTTGTCTATTTATAGTCCATGTGATATCTGAATTATTTGAGTCATATGTTCCACTTGTGCTGAACACCTCTAAACTCAAATATACGAGAAAGAAAGCGACTTATATTTTCTTTTGCACAACATAAATGGGTTTTTCAGACGCTATGGGCAATTTGGTTCGGGGGAAAGGAAAAAAAAAAAGAAAAAAAATGCTGTCGGTAATATCAGGGTTAATGATTCAAATTTTAAATTGTAATAAAAAAATAAAATTATTATGGTGGATGTCTCTCTCTCTCTCTCTATATATATGATAATAATAATAATTCTATAATGCATATACTAATGAAGTAAATTAGTATATCTTTTTTATTTGAACTACGCCTTGATGATTTTGTAAGATCCGATTTAGACATTAATCTTATTATCATCTATTTAGCTATAGTTTCAATAATCATCTCAATTGAAGGTTCAAATTAATCACAAAATTAAAATCAATTCAAAATGAATTTTAACTCATTAAAATTGTTTCATCATTTAGATGGTTCTGTGTATTCTTAATTAATCATCCAAACCTTTTAAGGTGTTCATACAAGCTATTATGTTATTTGTATAAAATTTTATAATATTTCAATGCTTGAATGAATAAATTCAAGTAAATTTTAAATTTTACATACATTTTTATATCTTTTTAAATGGTATGACCCACACAAGATTTTGATTGAAATGATTTCTAGTATCTTTATTAAATATATAATATTGAATATAATCGTTAAAATAAATCTTATAAAATCATCAAGATGAGGCCTAAATAGAAAGAATGTACTAATTTATTTAAGTAATACATGCACTACTGAAATATTCTTCATATATATATATATATATATCAAATTCTCACTTACAAAATAATTTTTTTTTAAAATTCGTACAAATTAACTTTACAAGAATCATCCAAACTA
The DNA here is from genome assembly GCA_036873735.1 of Pouteria campechiana. Lineage (NCBI taxonomy): Eukaryota > Viridiplantae > Streptophyta > Magnoliopsida > Ericales > Sapotaceae > Pouteria > Pouteria campechiana. Next base: position 55,918 of record JAYJMB010032146.1, read on the forward strand.
AGGAATATATCTACATATTTTTTTTCAAGTAGCCAACATTTCCAAAATCAATATAAATGTGTTGGAACAAAAGAAGCGGTTAATTTTTTATCTACATATTGTATTTAGCATCACACAAAATTCAGTTGAAATCGGTTCAAATTGTCAAAGGACTAAACTGACCCCAGAGGTCCGTCACATTCAATCTTAACTATTTCAACTCAAATTACCAAAAAAAGAGAAAAAAAATCCAGGTCAGTTGGGATGAGATTGATGGAACTCAAATTAAACCCAATTCAAGCAGCAGCACTACATGGAATATCTACTAAAATGGTGATAATTCTTTTCGTGTAGTCATCATCAAAGGGCGGTTCACTCAAAACAACAAAAAAAAATGGTGTGGGGATCCAGCAGCAGCGCACACGTTAGCGCCGACCGTTGACGAGCACTGAAGATAAAGAACGGGTTGTTGGAATAGGAAGTGCTACCGGTCAAAATCTCCTTTGATTGTTGCGGAAGTTAATGTCAAAAAACCTTAGGTTGGAAGCGACGTTGCGTCTTAAAAGGAGAAACGCCTTAAGCACGGTAGGGTAGACCCATTTCTGCAAATCACATCTCTCTATGTTATCTTATCCGTATTCTGTAACCGATGGCTTCAAACGGACGGCTCACTTTCAAGAAAAAGAAAAAAACATTAATCAATCTTGTCTACTATGTATCCGTTTCGGATGCATGGAATTTGTATAGTGCCTAATGGGTATGGTTCTTCTTAAGCCCACAAGCAATGATGCGCCGTGTTGTGAACCTGATGCACCGAAAACGTCTCCCCACGCACACGTCCAAATTCCACGTTATTGTAATGTCTCCATTAATGCAAAGTTTCAAAAAGGAGGCCTAAATTCGGGGATGTAACCTTGAAATTTTGTTCATCAGCATTTTAGGATGTCATGACAGGCTCACGACCACCGCAAAAGTCTGATCTTAACCGTCCAATTTTCATCCAATGATGCTAAAATTCTGACAGAAACGTGTCAACATGATCAACGGGGTGTGTTTTGTTGGCACGTAATCAAAGTTATTTTACCTTTCAAACGGGCGTTTAAAAGGATAAATGATGATGTAGCAGTATTGAGGGTGGTAGTTTTGAAAAAAAAAAAAAAGGACTAATATTTTTTTTAAAAAAAGTAAGGTTATTGTAGATAATTAAATGTCATTTCAAATTGAAGAGCGTAAAAAGAAACTTAGATATATAGACTTTTGCTCCTCATTTTCCATGAATCAAGAATGAAGACACCATAAATGGAAGGGCTCCTTAAGGTGGAGATGAATCTCAACGAAAGGCATGCAGCCACAGTACAGATCGTACCCAGTACAGAAAGCTTCGGAAGAAACATGGAGAGGTAAGAGTGAAAAAATAAGAAAACAAGGACGACTTCGGTAACCACTGCTCTTTCTTGTTTTGAGAGCATTGATTTCCTTTGCTTCCATTCCATTTTCATTTTCACGTCACCATCTTATCGGGGGTTGTTTTTGGGCCCTACTCTTCTCCATATGGAAAATTTATAAATACCCTTTTTTTAAAAAAATAAATAAATATCGGTTACCATTCTCCTTTTGTTTTTTAACGCTTTTAGAGTATTTAAAAATATTAATAACAACCGGTTGACATGTTTGTAAAAATAGAAATGAATATCTAAGCTGGTCAAGAAAATAGAGCATGCGTATTAGAAAATTTCCAGTCTACATCCTGTTGCACGTGAACTGGGGATCAAGAGAAGCGATTTGTAAAATTATACTTTTTTGGAACACCATGATTTATTTAATATAATACAATTCATCTATCATACTTATCTCCAATCTTATTTTATGATATAAAAAATTACCTGAAATGAAAGTTTGGACATGTCATAACAAATCAAAAATTGAAATGATTTTCTGTCTTAACTAAGTAGTTGCAAGCATATTGGCTGAATTAGATACAGCTAAAACTCCATTAATGTTGGCAAAAACTTTCAAAGTTAAAAGGATGCCACCAGCACCATCGAATCATTCTATCCATCAAATGCGTCATGCCTGGTTTACCCAACATTTAAAGAAAGTCGATGGACAACTTGAGCTGATTTTCGATGGTATTAAGATTCCAAACTGGGATTTCCACCCAGAAACTGTCTCTTTACATATCTCGTTTGCAGTATTCAAACCAATTCTCCATATCAAATCCAGTTAGCATAGCATATGAAAGAAAGCTAAATAGATAAATCGATTCTTTCATAGAAAAGCAAGCTTGCCTCAGCAGCAAGAACGGCTTCTTCCGAAACATTGACAACTTCAGTATCTGAGGCGTAGAACCAGTGGTCGCCTGCAGTATTGAATTTAGAGCCATTAGAGTCAGGCTTGGTCATCCCTCTTCTATAAACAGCATAATGACCACTCCCAACTTCTCCATAGTGCTCCACAACAGCTGCAAGGCGGTAGATGCAGCTTTTGGGCTGGAATGAATGGCTGCTTTTACCAAACTGCAAATGAAATGTGTCCACAAAACTCAGGTAAAACATCGTGATAACAAGATAGCATGCAACATCATATGGTTATGCATGCTAAAAGCAAAAAGAAGGCAACATGACAGCAGGAAATGGTACATCAGCATGCGCAATTCCTTCCACCATCCAAATCCACAGGGCATGCACAATGTTCACTATTTTAACACCTCAGATTGGAACTTGATACGAAGCCTGGCCACCATCTTAGGGTGATGGGAGATTGAGATGCACAGATTTTTCATGGAAAATTGAACATCTGTAATGTCAGTTTACATGCAAGCTGGATATCAGACAACAAAGCCTCAGAGCAAACTAAGCATCGGACTTGATTTAGATTTAAAAGAGGTAAGCAGCTAACCTTTTCATAATGATGCTGGTGTATACCACGATTTAGCCCAAATTGGGCATTGGCATAAAGCATATCGGATCCTCCTGACTTGATTTCTGGATGGGAATTGTTTTCAAAGGAATCTACATTTAAACAATCACCTAGTGAACTATAAATAGAGGAACCCACATCTTTTCTTGTAGCGATAGGCTCTGCAACCAATCTATCCATAAATGGTAAGGTCTGCACATCAAAACTGTTCTGATGGGGAACCAACAAGTGTGGCTGCTTTTTTTTCATCAGTTTATCTTTCTTCAAAATTTCAATTCCCATTCCCAGTGCTGCAGTTGTGAATGGGAAGATATCAAGTTCTAGTGGAAATGAAACATGGCCCTGCAGTCAAGATCAGTCATGGTCACAAGTGTTATATGCATGGAAGAGTTCTGCATTAAACAAATGGCATGTCAAATGTAGTCAACAAGTTTCAGGTACCTGGAGCTTGATTAATTCTCCAAATGGGGTCATAGAAGCACGTTGCAGATGAATGCACAAAACCTGCAAGCAAAAATTAATAAATGTATGGAGTTCAGAAAACAGGATCAAGATATTTAAAAAATTAGCTGGCAATGATGCTTGGTGCTGGGTCATGAATAGTTCCAAACAATCAGTCAGTAGAAGCAGGGCACATATTTTGGTGATCCAGAATCTGATGGATCCATTAGTGGGAATAATCCAATCTATCTCCCAGAAAGAACTTCCTAAAGTACAATCTCTTGAGCTTGACATTGGAATCATCCATAGCAGATCAATACAACAATCCACAAAAAATTATCTTTAGGCATGCAAACCTTAACTGGGATCAATATCAGCAAAAACATTAGCCCTGCTAGCATATATAACATCATAATGTAACAGAACTTGATTATTCCTTGAGTTTGTTGCTACTCTAGCCACAGGTGATGCTTCCAAACATGCAACCAGAATATACAAACATGGGAAAGTGTTAGATAGTCAAGTAGTAGTAGCGGGATTCCCTCTCAGCAAGTCATTAACATAAAAAATAGATGGTTTCAAGTGATGACTGATGAACACGATTTTGGAGCGCATGAACCACCACACTTTACCCAAATATCAAAGTTATTGCAAATGGATAACGTTCAAGTTATAGAAATAAGAATAATGTATTCAAAATAACATTATTCAAGCTAAAATACCTTCGGACAGCGACAAATACTCAATCGCTTAAAAGTGTATGAAAAATCAATTGACCATGGTAAACCTTCTGGGAAGATATTCTTGCAATCACAAGAATCATGATTAACACAGTCTTTAACTTTCTGAATGTTTTCCTGAAAAAAACAATGAAGCAGTAAACAAGTTAGGAAAAGGAAATAATATATCCCAACAAATCGATACATTTAACAGGAAATCTCAAAGGAGGCCAGCTATTGCAATATGGACCAAAATATGAAGAGAGAGTTCATTAGCATGTGCTAAGGACCAAAATATGGCTAATCCACTCAATACAAGGAAATGATGGTTCACAAGAAAAACCACCACCAGTCACTATCCATGAAACATATGATCAGAACCTTATGAGGGAACAATCTAGGAATCTAGGGCATGTCAGCAGTAAAATCCATGCTAATTAATGAAGACTGCAACCATGTCAAAACATCCCTTCTCCATCCTTTTCTTAGAAGAAGCGCAAATTTAAAAATAATTAAATCTAATTATTGAAAGGAAAAGAGAGGCATAATATTAAAAAGAAAAAACCTTGTTTTTTACAGTATCAAGGGATAAAAGTTTTGTGGCAACAACATGCCAACAATGTTTGCAGTTGTAGTTATGCACACGCTCGATTGCAGTGAACTGCTTCATACAGTCCTCTAGGGTACATCCACCAATCTAAAAATCATAAGCAGAAAGGAAAAAGTAATCAATGCAGAAGAATAGTATCACAAACCCAACCAAAGGTTAAGTTCAGACTTAAACATACAGAAAGGATAAAATGATGAGGCCCCCAATGGACATACAGTCGATGCACTCCTATTCATAACAGGTGAGAGCGGCAAGCTGTTGAAAAGCTGGAAATCCAAAGAAAGCTGCAAATATACAGAAACACAAAAAAAATAAGTTGATTTACAGGTAGTCCATGCACCTCTGATGACATAATTCTTGAATTGTATTCGAAATGACATTTTGGAAATATAAATTCTTGAATTGTATTTGAAATGACATTTTTGGAAATATAAATTCTTGAATTGTATTCGAAATGAAATTTTTGGAAATATGTTTTGTTACTACTTCTACATAACTTGAAAAGGATGCAGATAATAATAAGGATGGTTTAACAAATCCAAAAACCTGGGCAGAAGAGGTTGAGAAGTGCCTTTTTGGAGTGCTGATATGACTAGTAGGCACGTGTTATAACAAAGAAATTTTAGGCAGCCACACAATAAGAATAAGAGCATGTGACAGTCAAGTGGTATTGTAAAAGGATGAGGATGCCAATGTTATGAAGACTTGAGGACAGGGAATGACTGCATTCAAGGGAACTCAAAGTAGCCTCAACAAGCAATAAGTTTCACTATGCTAGAATAAGTCAAGAGTGTCCCAAGAATCAAAACTTTGTTTGAAAGGCCAGAATAGAGGATAGGGGAAAACGCAACAAGACTTAAATCAAGGAGACAAAAAGGGACATTAAGGCTTATCACTTAACAAGCATGGGGCCTCCAATGAAAGCAATTAGCTGAACAGGATTTGAGAAGGCAAACCAGAGTAGATGTGACAAAGTAATGGCAACGATGACTTAAAATAAACATTTAGCTCCATTGAAGGAATATAATCACTTGGTCAATGATCCGCTGAGCACAGTGTGGATGGGAATGATTTCCTGAAGTGAAACTGCAGATGGACTGGATCCATGTTTGCAGTAGAGACCACTGACCTGAGTGGCACTCAGACCAGTTTGATGGTGCTCCATAAATTGTCCACCAGAAACATCCTAGGCATCCAACATTTGGCCATTTCCTGGACCTTGCTGTATGTTTATCTTAACCATCCAGTTATGGCAACTGATTTCCGGAGAAAGAGTTTCCAGTTCGGGTAATTTAGGAATTCATGGAAGGTTCATAATACCATCGGTATGGTCATCATACTTCCACCAATAAAGAGTTGACAAATCCAGATTGTCCTCACATCCTAATGCACCATGATCTTTAATTTCACAATAAAAACAATTCCTCACCAAATGGTGTGGTGCATCCTTGAAGTTAAAAACAGACAATAAATATTGAGCAAAAACAAACAACTCTCTCAAGTGTACTTGCTAAGGAATGCACAAACTATACATGAACAACCCACATCAGTATTTTCTCAGAAGGAAGTTCTTAACAAGGCAAACTGACCTGAAGAAAACAAGTTCTACAAGTTAAGATACTGCCAAGGGTTCCATCAAATGGCCCTAAAAAGCATTGTTGCCACTGTTGCAACTCCTTCCCACCTTCTCTTTCTGAGCTGGAAATCCTACTGAAAGGAAAAGCATAGATGTCTGCTAGAGAACCATAATAAGGAACATAACAATCCAAAATTTCTTCTTGCAAAGAAGATAACAGGTGCATGAGTGCTTCTGCTGCATCCTGGATGTGACACAAAATGAGATATTTCTAGTGGTAAGATCTGATTTTCAATGCAACTGGTAACAAGAAAACTAATATACATCACCTGTTGCCTTGTCAAGTTGAAGCTGGCAACATAATTGTTCATTGCGGACATAACTCTTCGTGGGTTAAGCACAATTCTTTTAACCTGAAGGAGGTGTAACTCTAAAAGAAATGGAAAACATATCAGTAATTATAATAATGCAAATTGTCAGTTTATTTACCACATAATTTCAAAATAATATTACCTTTCAATAATGAAGCTAAAGCAGTTGCAAGCGGCAAGTTTTCAGTGCCTCTCTCAATCCAAGAATTATCTGCCTCAATTATACTTTGGAGAAAGCGATAGAAGGAGCTACAGCTAGCCAATGCCTGTTTAAATTTTTCAATACAAAGTTTGACAGATAAGGATATGCTTACTACAAAAACAACCATAAAAAACACATCCTATCGCCATTATCGACAACAAGAGAAGAAAATATATGATAATTAAATGTGTTCTTTCACAAATAGTTACGCTAGACGTAAAGCACATGCTTATGGTTACTCTAGATCTTGTTGTGGGACTTCCAATGTGCATGTGAACTCATTGCCAAATTATGTTCCTGTGATGCCTTAATGAAGTGAGAAGTCAA
>JAYJMB010032146.1:72371-82537 GCA_036873735.1 Pouteria campechiana
AAATACAAATGAATTGAAACATTCATTCACAAGTCCAATGTGCATAATAAAAATTCACAAATGCATTAACTTGTAAATTCTAACTTGTAAAATACAAATGAATTGAAACATTCATTCACAAGTCCAATGTGCATAATAAAAATTCACAAATGCATTAACTTGTAAAGTCTAACTTGTAAAGTCTAGATTTTACCAACAAACTCAAAGCTTTTAGCGTACATGTAGGACATCTAATCAATCCATATATTCCAAACTTTGTAAGTACCATCTATGTGATTGACAATGCAAGGCACACAGCCAAGAAATATCATATGGACATGCTTTCAGACAACCTCTCAATATTCCAGATCAAGAGAGTTGAGCAGTAGACAGAGGAGACTGAATACTGTGTGGAAATTGAATTTCCGAAGAATTTCTATTATCATTAATTCAGGATAAAGAAAGAGATAAATTTAAATAAACGTAGAAAATCATTGACTTTCTGAGAATTTCTGAGTGCAGTTTGTGAGTTATAATTTCTTTGGGACAAATTTTCAGTGCTGCAATTCTGTGGTTCATTTGATTGCTTGAATGACCAATAATTCTTGAGCTATTACATCGCCAATCTAGATCCATGAGAGAATTTCAAATAATATCTCAGTGCCTAAAACTATTTTGTGGGTCCCACCACAAGGTACAGTTATTGCATTAAAAAAAAATAAAACACACATGAAAATAATGGAAATTTAGCATGAAGTCCAAACAAGGCAACTCACAATAACACACAGGAACTAATGCATACCAGGTGTTACTAGGGATAGAGATGCAAAGTGACTGGAGAAATAAAATAAAAGAATTCGATAATCAAATGATAGCTGCATATATGGGTTGACATTTATTTGGTGAATCACAATCTGTAGTTCATTGTGCCTGGTATAAGCTCTGGAGCTCATGTGTCAAACATCATGAGCACTTCTGTCATCCTGATTATTTTTTTAAAAAAAAGTAATGTATTTTCAATTTTCTTCATTGGAATTACAAAACCTAATTATCAGCATGCCTTTTTGAAGGCTGTATGAACTTGTTGTTCTCATTCTGGTAAAGAAGCACGTTTAAACTGTCTTCCTGAATTATAGCACATCACCCAGGGCTCCCTTAACCCCTTATATATTAAATAATGCAAACTAGATAGTGATGAATATTAAGTCACCCATTTGGATGCCAGGACAGAAAACTTGCCAGAATATTTGTGCCGCTTTCTTCCTTTTTTAGAATCCAGCATCTTGCCAGGTGGAGACCGTTTTGTTGCCTGCCTGTCAAGGGCATTGTCGCTCTTAGATTCTGATCTCTGGCTAGTAATAGTTTCAGATAAAAGAGGAGTGCTTTTCTTAACTGTCTTGCTGAAGATTTCGCCAGCGACCTTGGACTTACCAAGAAAGCTTGAGTGCCGAAATTGGCCATTAAGATTGTCTGAAATACCCACATTATCATGTCTTGCAACATCAGAATCTTCCATGGAAGCATCATGATAATCAATACCATCATCATCATCATATTCAGACTCCAAACCAAGGTGCTCAGTTTGTGAATCATTTGCAGCATGAGACAGGCCATGCTGTTCATTCCTTTCTATTGATTTCTCAGAATGCTTCAGAGAGGCCTCATATTCTGCCTCATAGAGTTTCAGCTCATCACGCCCAGCTTCATTGTACAACCCTCTACTTATTCGGTTACCACCCTTTTTATTGTTGGACCTTCCAATGGTATCCCTTGAAGGAAATTGCTTGCTTCCACTCCTCCCATTCTTTCTCTTCATTCCATCATGATCACCAACTTTGACAGATGAATTTTCAGTGTATCTATCTCTTCTCCTGTCATCCTTGTCCCAGTACCTTGAATCCCTACCCAAAGCAACCGAACCTTTCCCAAACTTGAGAACCCTAAATCCCTTCCTCTGACTCTGACTTGACAGGGAACCTTGTGAATTATCTTTGATATTGTTGTCATTGTCACTGTAGTAATCTGCACAACCCATCAGTCATGGTTATTCAAGAATGATCCAAATCTACAAATGTGATCCAAAAATAATCCAAAAAATGTACCAGTCCAGAGTATAATAGCTCAAAGAAGATAAAAGTTCTCGTAGATCTACATCCCCGAAATTGACATGAAACAAACACAAGAATGATCAGAAAATTCATTAAGCAGGCTTTGTTATAAGCATGCCATGGTCCAGTAATGAGATAGATCCAGTCATCAGGCAGGTTGTACAATGTCTCAGATGTGAACTATTAGTCCATTTGTATCAACCAACTGTGCCCAGAACATGCTGCAAACCAATGAGCAAAGCATCCTAGCTTTGCTTCTGGAGAGGTTTATGGCAAGCCTTATCTCATGAAGGTCCTGCAGCCTTTGCATTTGTCCATGATCCCACATATGCCTGAAGCAGTATTTGTCCTCTTTGCACATACAACCCTAGAAAGTCTTAATGCAGGATCAAAGATCACTAGAGATTCAGAAATTCATTCAACTATTGCCAAATGCAATTCAGCACAAAATCTTCTTTAGTTGGCTGTATTTTCACCAGAGCAATTTTGATGTTAATTCTTACTAGAAGCAATCTTGGCACTTGTTCGCAAGTCCCACATCACACATATGCCTTGCAGTCATTGTGATCCTATTAGGGCAAATAACTTCAACATGCCTCAGTATGGAATTAAAAAAAAAAAAACCCTTCCACGTTGAATTTTAAGGAATTCATAACTTCAACATAGGTCATGAAAATACTGCCAACCAACAAGGAATTTGAACTGTAGATAGCAACGGTTGATGTATCCCCACAATTTACAGAGATCAGAACAGCTGATCCGGTTTCCCTCTTAGCAAATGTGGGACAACCCGAAAAGCTGCAGAAACTGTACTATCTCAACCACCAGCTTACGAATTTGTCTGTGAATTCAAACCTTTATTCATTGCATCCTCAACTGGTAAGTTTTACTCGGTGCCTGGTTCACATAACGGACTACCCAATAGACCATGCCTATCGCATCAACCCTGTATTCCAAGTATAGAGGCATGCAAGTATGATCCAGTCCATCAAAAGGGCAAATTTCTTTCTGCCAACGGTCATCCCGTTTTCTACTGAACACATGAATGAAATTGCTACAAAATGCAACTTGTATAGATCAAATGTCTGATGGACCCGACGAAACCCCACTCGTTCCAACACAAGCGACCAAATGCCAAGTTGAACACAAAGAGATGAACCAACCTTTATCGTTTGAAAGCAAATTGAGAAAGAAGACAGTAGCAATCAGAATCGCCGATATAAACAAGACGGAAGCGCCAACAAAGACCTTCCTAAACGTATCAGAACGTCCAGACCGACGGATCTTCCCTTGCCTACTCCGAACACAGACGGAGGAGATCTGTTCAGTGCCGTTGCTTCCATTGCCTCTGCTAGAGAATCTCTCCCCGCCGGGTTGCCTGAACTGGGCCATTCCAGCATTCTCCTCGCATAGAATCAGGAGGTCAAAATGGAGATAGATTAAAGAGATTGAAGGAGAGAGTACGGAAATTCGATGCCGGGATTTTGATTTTCCATTGAAAGAGATCGGATTTCTCTCTCCCCCTCTCTCCCACTCGCAGAGAGCTTACAAGGTATGGAACCATGGAAGTGTCAGGAACTGCGAGGGAAATCGGTACGCTGGTATCCTTAGTTCCTTATATGCGGAATTAAAATGACGGATTTGCCCTCCCTCGGTCCGTCGCTGCGTAGATTTCGGGTCTTGTTTGTAATCTGGAGTTCATCGAGCAATACGTGTTCCGTGTACGTGCAGAAGCATTTAGCATGGATGCGATTGGCAACATGGAAACGAATTTCTAGGAATTTTTTTATTGGATCGATTTGGTGTGTGTAGATATTATATATATATTGAAATAATCTTATTATTTTAATTATTATCTTTTATTAATTTTAAGTTTATTTACTTTATTATTAATATTATTATTCTATTCCTAACATAAGTTTCTTTTCTTTTTACTCTTCTCCATTCAACCCATCATCCACTTACCTAATAAGAGACCGACTAGGGACTAATCCAAACCACTTATTAGTCACACTTATTCTATAGCTTTATCTCAAAGCATGTGCTGGAAGTTGAAGGTGAAGGTGAAGATCATTCGCAGAACGTATAAATTAAATTGGAGAATAAGAGGAGAACTAGAGAAAGATAAGAGGCAGATGTCGAAATGGTGTTAGAGTCCCTTTGTGAAATATTAAAAGTAGTGATATATATATATAAGCCAAAGAAAATCTATAAAATAATGTCATAGAACATGGAATAATGATGAAAAGCAAGGTGGATAAAAATCTGATGGGTAGATTTTTTGGATGAAAACATGCAAGTTCTAAGCTTTGTTCTAAGAATCAGATAGATCAGACTCATTCAACCTGAATGCAAATCCAGTGTGTAAGTAAATGTTTTAACATTCGATAGGCATTGATGCCGGTTCTTTGTGGACACTTGTAACTGTACTCTGCTGTAATCTCAGGCATGGATGCCGCACAACTTCTGTGATCTCACATTCACGAGCAGTTTAAAGACATTGTCTAACAGATTGAAAATTCTTCCACATAACACCTTTCCCAGCTAAGACGGCCCCATGCCTCGGAAATATAACACGGGGGATAGATTCGTCCCTAAAAGATGGTGTGAACTATCCACATGCAGCGAGGTTAATGAGAAAAAGTCAAAAAGACAAAAAGAATACAAGTAGTTTAAATAACAAAAATTAGTTATTGCACTCGTCTACATGGTGGACACAGAAAGAAGTGAATCAGAACTCTCTCTTGCACTTTGGTGAGTCGCAACATCAATTCGACTAGTGAAAGGGTTGGATAGGAAATCCTAACGCAACATTTTAGAATTCAGGTTGTATTTTGATAGGCTGGGATGGGGTGACGTGTCACCTTGTCTGTGCGCGAGAGCCATGCTTAAAAAATGCGATGGTCAACTAGGGCAGTAGGCTTGCATGTTGCCTTCTCCCCTGCTGCAAGGCTCCCAAATAAAACAATAGCACGCATCACATGACAATAACATAAAGTTCATTTGTTTACGATGAGTAGTTTCATAAGTCGGACGCGGCCACTCATGTGGTCGACATCGCTTCATGAAGTTCAGATGTGTGGCTGATGATATAACATCCTGACGTTGCTAAACTCTTTGTAAAGCCTTACGAGTGACGGCTGATAAAGATTTTGAATCGCCTACGGTTCTGCTTGTTGCCGCAATACTAAAGGCGACGAATGCTCTCATTGGTAATCGCGGCGTACGGGTCGCACCATGCCATCCGATCGTTGCCCGCCTTACAAAATGTGGGAAAGAATAAGGAAATTAGGGGGGTGAAAAGACGCCCCCCTCCGTCGTTGCTGGCGACCGGTAACCCCCTTAGGTATGTTGATACCCCACTTCACTCCAAATTCTTGTTTAATCTGAGTTTTGCTGCAAACATTGGGAACTTGAATTCTCTGTCTTTCGATGTCATATTGCTTTCCGAAAATGGAATTTTTATTGTCCTTTTTACGCCTGAAATCTTTTTCTCTTTGCTGAGAAGCTTGGAGATGATAGAAGTGAGGTTTCATTACCATATAGGGTTTGAGCTTCAATTTGCAATGTCGTTAGATTCAAGTTAGAGTTGAAGGATAATAGCTGCCGTTTGGTGGTTCAATTCGATTCACTTCGCGTATGCATCCAGAGACAGAACTCTGCAGTCAGTTGATAACGTGATTGCGCTAGGTCGAGAACTTTGTAGTCGTGCTGATTTTGAGGGCAACTTGCAGTTGGCGACTAAGAAAGTCCCAGTAGACTTCAAATTGCTATGGGTGGAGAGTATCTGCGTCGATTCGGATATCTGAAATTGAGCTGGTTGATGTCTTCCCTGTGGTTGCATATGATGGGATTTTGTGTGGTGGATATTTGAAGTCTCGTGAATTGTCGGGTTCCAATCAGAGTGGGGGAATGGGGCTGTTAAAGCAGCCAGTGTTTTATGGCTTGGGATATTGGGCATCCAAGGAATAAAATACCATGAGGATGAGTGTATGCATCCAGATGAGTATGTTGAGATGCACGGCAAGATGAGGAAGATAGAATTTTAAATGAATATACTAGTGGGAACTTCAGATTTAAGGTAACTGTGGACAACCATCTATCATGATCAGGATTATGTTGTGCTCGAATTGGAATAATTTCATTCCCTAGAGTGGTGAAAATAGGAAAACACATGGAAGTCCCTATTGGCGGGCTTAGCATTGTTCACTGTGTTGTGATGCTATTAATCTATGTTGTTATGTTCTCATCCACATTTTTCTTTTATTTCTGGATGGGTGATTTTGGAGGAAAGCAAGTTCCTGTAGCATGTATTGCGGCCTTTTCTCTGCCTCAAATGAGGATATCACCCTACCTTGATGGTACTGCCAGCTACCTTTTGGGGTTGCTTTCTAGTGCTACTTCATTTACACGGAATTTTCTCGTTAGACAACAAATGCTTGGGAAGGCCGAAAATGAATTTCTGTAGTTGCTTTACATGTTGGGAAGCCTCATTCACTCCATTGAGAACATTTCACACAATTTAGCTTTGTCAATGCATTACCTACTACACTTAAAAGCGTCTGACATTTTTTTAATGAACCATTACAGTGCTGATATGCTGTACAAAATTTTCATTTGCTATTCATTTGTTAAGACTCTCATTAGCTATTGGAAACTTTGTATTCTGTTAATTGCCTTGAATATTTTTCTTTTCAATTGCAGAAGGATGATGGGAAAATCATTTGGTTCAACTTTCCTGACACTCGAGCCTGTGATGCTTTGCTCTTTGTCTTTGGTAAATCTCTACTACAATTTTGGTTATTGGACATTGCATCTGCTTTGCTTGCTCAGATCATTTTGCACTGCACAAGAATACTGCTATGTTGTTTGAATCAGCACAAAAGAACTATGAAGAAACAAATAATCGAGCCCTTGACCCTTGTAGTATAAGATGATGAAGGTCGAGGAAAGCTTCATCTCCTTTTGCTGTATTTTGGCTGATGGGCTGAGTTACCTGACATCAGGAAATGATGGGTCATGCTCACTTCATCCCTGTGCTTTCTAGTGGAAAGACATGGTCATTTCCGTATCACATAGGCAGCAGGTGCTGACAAGGTATACCCAAACACCCGTTGTGTAGATTCTGCCTGGGTCTAGAGACTGCAGGTTGGCTGTCAACCTCCATAACTTATCCACTGCTGACTTTATCTGCCTAAAGCTCAACCTAATGTGCTAAAAATTTTGGTTGAGGCATGAACTCAGCATGAGCCTCTTTTACTGAGATTTACATTTGTGCTAGCTTGGACTTTAGGCCTGTAGCTCATAAGTCATAAACATTTCGATCCAGATATGCTAAGCCCAACTACAAAATCATGGAAGATCCATGACAGCTTGCATAGCAAGCAAATAATGGGATGCCAGTCTTTTCTGAATTTCTAAAAGGGTCAAATACAACAGCAATTGGCACCTGTTTTAGCAATAAGAATAAAGGATGCACCCAATGCATGAGAGGCTCCCACCAGTGTGGGTTTAGAGAGGGAGAGATGTATCCATTTTCTGGAAAGCTGTTTTAGCAATAAGAATATGCATTCAAATTCATTAATGCATGTATTTATTTCATGTAAGCACATGCTTAGTAGTGCATACGTTATGACTTCAGATGTGCAACTGATGCAAACTTTGTTCTTCCAGCCAGATCGTTCAACGACAACAAATTTTGCTACTATAAAACCAAAATCGCAGGGCATAATGCCCAGTGTCCAAACTATCATTCTCAGAAAAGGTGCATGCAACTTTGCTGGCTCCTCCAAAGATTGGCATTTACACTCAACTGCTCAGCCACAATCAGCGGTTCTCTTGGAAAATGAACAAGAAAGGCAGAGTTGGGATGCCTGCAGACAAGCTGTATCATCATTCAATTTCAGTGTTGATGAAGCAGATGTAATACTGACGAAAGCATTTGGGTGGGTTCGCTCACCTTATTGGGGTGAAGAGAGACCAGAAGAAGTTCCAAAGGTGGACTTGGTCAATGAAATGCTGGATTACCTTAGGAATTTAGGCCTTTCTGATGATGATATTTTTAAATTATTGAAGAAGTTTCCAGAGGTACTTGGGTGTAGCCTTGAAGATGAGTTGAAGGTGAATGTGGGTACACTTGACAAAGTTTGGGGGATTGAAGGGAAATCTCTTCGAAACCTTCTTCTCCGCAACCCCAAAGTTCTTGGCTTTAATGTTGATTGTAAGGGAGATTGTATGGCTAAATGCACCCGCTGCTGGGTTCGGTTTTAGCTGATACTCATTCATCCTGATATAGAAAAAGGCATTTTTTTTATCCTTGGATTTTGTCATGTATTAGCTTGATTGTAATTCTTGTTACTTGGCATTTACTTGTATCGCTATTCAGGTTATCAGAGGATTTCGCTGGCACGTGAGTGCCACTCTGAGCCTTTAATGTGGTCATCTCCAACTCCCTTGTGAAGACAACAGAGATTAGTGTATGCCGGCCATCTTTTAATAAAATTTTCATCATTCTAACTTATGAAATAGAACAATGCGTTGCTGCAGAAAGGCAAAGATGTTGATTGCACTTGTTTATCAGACAAATGCATGATCTTCATCCTACGATATTCATAGCATTGCCAAATAGGTTCCTTGGTGAACTAGATTTCTGATCGAGTTGGACTGTGTAAACGGTGAAAGATGCCTCATGAATCTCTTAGGTAACAATGCATTGTAATTCATTTTGATGTTGTTGATTTTGAAACGCAACTGAAACAGGGCTGAATGTACTGGACTCAGCAAGTTCTTCAATCAAGTCAGATGAATGCTAGATACAAACCTTCCAACCTGCCAACCGTGGGTGAAGGCTCCAACCACTCTGATGTGCTATTGCTATGTGATTAGATCATGTATTCTTTGACGTACTCTGTATAGTTTTTGATTGTTGAAAATTGCCTCCTTATATAAACTGAAAGTAAGTGATCTCAACATCTGAGTTGTTCGTGTTGGATATTTTGCTCAAGTCACGTTTGATTTTTACAATTGAAAATTGTCAATAAATTTTAAAATGCAGATCTTTGTTTTTAAAATATTTAAACGTGTAATTTTGTTTATCTGATTATATTGTTTAGTTTGTTCAGTGCTAACAGAAAAACAAAGTTATAACTCATATATATGAATGAGAAAAGCTTGAAAGAGGATTGAGAAAAGGACTTGAAAATTTGGCTGTAACCTTGGTGCAACCAAAAGCACCCTAACATGTTTTCCTAAAAAGTTTCTGAAGTAATTTGTAACTCTAGTTGAATTAAAACCCTTCCTATTGCCAGCAACTGGGCTGGAAAACCTGAAATCGATCACTGAAGCTTGCAGTGGAAAGATAAACGAATGATCAAAATAGGCCATTGGTCTAGATTCATGCTAAACAGATGATTGTATTTTTGAACAAATAAGTAACTGAAAGCATATAAATAGAACGATTCCAAAGTTTCGAATCCCCACGGAGAGATGGCCATTAATTATTTCATCAGGATTTATTGGATGACAGGCTTGAGCGTGCAATCGCTCCCCATGCCGGAGCCACAACTAGAGCAAGATAGACACAAGTTTAGAATTAAATTCCACCACGTCCTAGAAATAACACCAGCCCTTATCATAGGGCACTATAAAATCCTTCAAAATTCAATTAACAAGACTATTGGTGGTCCAATTTATTCATGATTGTCTACGGAGAGGTGGGACTTTGAGTGGATCAAGGGCACTTGGGCTTCTTTCCATGTGTTTTAAGGCTGGCGTAGCAGGGACAAGCGCTCCTGTTGCCGTAAGTGCCTGGTGGAACACATTGGCATTTCAAACAACACGTCCCACACGCACGTTTGCACACTTTCTTCCTTGATGCCTCTCTGCATCTCCTGGCGCATGCATACGGGCAATCTGACGCAAGAAAAATCAGTTCTTGATTGAGATCAGCCAGCATTGGCAATTTCGGCTTTTTCTTTCGCCCATAAGATTGTCATTTCATGTCAGAAACAAATGGTCTGGGAAAAAAAAAAAAACGTACTTATCTTGGGTAGATGGGATGGCTTGTCAAGAGTAACTCCT
>JAYJMB010032147.1:2506-25753 GCA_036873735.1 Pouteria campechiana
TATGACTGAAGCGTAACTGAGGGATCTTCAATAATGTAGAGAAAATGATGCATTTCAGAAATAATTAAAGCTTTTATATTGGAACAAGTGGTGATTTTCAGGATTAAGTTTGGGAGTCTCAAATTTCACCTCTTGTTGGTGGCATCTTATCATCCTTTTGCTGCTTTAAAGGAAATTCTGTGATCCTTAGAAGAATAAAAGAAGAAGATTAGAAGAAGAAAGACAGAAAAGGAAAAAGGAAAAAATTCATCAAGATCTGGGACATAAAGAATGCAGTTCAATTCTACTATGTTCTACATCCCATATCCATACTTTATTATTGCCTGCCTTTAGACCATCACATTCTGCTTGATATCAAAGTTCACTTGTTTTTTCAGGAAAAATTTGTCACTGGCCAGTTATGTTGGTAGAAATCTAGTAAACAATATCAATTGTGTAAATGTTAACCATTGTGGATTTATCAAGTTGACTAGCTGGTCAGGCTTCCCAATGGAATTTGTGAATGGTAGTGAATTGCAGCAATTGCTTGTTTTTGTTTATTTAATTATATTTTTCAACTTTCTCTGGAACTATGTGACTGTAAAAGAAAGGCAATGGATCAAATGGTTATGGGTATGCAATGTATGGGACTAATGGACAACAATTCGTCAAGAGTTGATCCAAAATTGGATCAGTAAGGCCCATCAGCAATTTACAACAACCAATGTGCAAAAAGTCATGATTTGGTTAATAAATTCTACAGTGTGAATAATGATGCACTCTGGGTCCATATTCATCTATTGTAGATCAATTTTTAGGGAAACTGATATCTCCAGGTTTCTATGTACCAAGTGAATATTCCTGTCTTTCTTTTCAACCTGTTACCTGTGCCACCTCTCACCTACAAGAAATCATTCAGCTAGCCTTAACTTGTGTTTGTAACATTGTTATTATTGTAGGATCATCAATGAAGGATGTAGAAACACGTTTAATATGACTGGTAGCAGAAAATCGTATTGTCATTTGTAGAAAATCAAGATAAAATAGGAAGATATAGGAAAATGTGTTGTGTGTTGCCAGTCTGGCTATGTAGATGCTACAGCTAATATTATCAACAAAATGAAGGATAGCTGGAACTCGAGGTGGTATGGTTTAGTTCTCTTTTGGTTGGGATATTCTTACTTTGAGATGCAAGAAAAAGTTCTTAATTCTTAATTTTTTATAGCTTCTGTTGAATTATTGAAGCTGGAGATGATATCTGCAGGTTTTTGCGCTGAGAGATGCTGGGACTTTGGCTGAAAATGCAACAGCTTATGTGAGCTTAGAACCATGCAACCATCATGGAAGAACTCCTCCCTGCACTGAAGCACTGATCCGAGCCAAGGTGAAACATGTGGTTGTAGGAATGGTGGATCCAAATCCGATCGTTGCATCAAAGGGAGTGGATCGATTGAGAGAATCAGGCATTGAAGTCATGGTAGGAGTTGAAGAAGAGCTGTGTCGGAAGTTAAATGAGGCATACATCTATCGAATGCTCACAGGAAAGCCATTTGTTACCTTGAGGTAAACAACCTGAAAAATCACTGACAAGTATGAATTCTGATTTGCTGCCCTGATGCATGTGAAAAGGTTTACATTTACCTATGATGACTGTTTGTCTAGTGGAACCCAGCTTGGGATTGGCTGTGCTCCGGTTCACCTCATCTGACAATCCTAATGATCAGAGTGACAGGTTTCATATGAATGTTGGAACAAAGGCAGGACCAGTATTCTGCATCCAATGGAAGATCTATTTGGGTGGTTAAGTTTAATAGGAGTACTTGGTGTTTGGCAGTGGTTAAGTTTTGTTCATTTAAAATGTAGCCTACCAGATGACACGTGAAATCATCAGAAGACATGCCTCACCTGTTTGAAGTGAAAGAAATGCTATTCAGAGTGAGAGATAATTTGGATTCGAAAGTGCTTAGTTCTTATGGAATTAGCTGTATATTTAGAATAAAGAGAAGTTGGTACTCTAGCAGACTGACAAGTAGGCATTTGATTGATTCAAATCATCAACTTTGAGGAACATACCATAAGCTATATTGCCACTACAAGATCAGACAATTTGAACAATTATCAACTCTGATTGGTAGTTGCTGCCAAATTTGGATGGTTGCTTATTTTCACTACAACTGTTCATTGAAGGCTCATCAGCACCCTAGCTGTTAATCATAGTTGATATACAATGATATGTCTAAGTTGGAATGAAAATTTTAGATGGTTAAATTGCAGATATGCCATGCATATTTTTTTTAAATCCCGCAAATCAACCATCACGGTATGCCAGAGTTTTGATACTTATTTTGTGGAATAATGTTTTGAAGGTTGTGCCTTTTGCTGCTGGATTGGAACACTGAATTTGGAAAAAAGACTGACAAGGAAATAATAAAAGCTTTGTGCATTTTCTTTATTTTTCATTTTTCCGACATCTATATTATTTTATGTACCAGTGTTGCATGGCCATTGTCTAGGAAAGATGCGATTTAGATGTCTCTTTACCTCCCTCCATTCTCTCTCTCTCTCAAAAAAGAAAAAAAAAAAAAAGACAATTCGAGATTCAATGTTGAAACTTTGAGTGAGCCTAGTTGACACATCAGTAACTAACCATGGATGCATGAAAAATGATCTCTGGATTTCCAATAAGCTGTTTCACACCCTTGGGCCACAGCAACATGGCACGAAGATGGGAAACCAGATCAAATACATCACCTGGGTCTTACATGTGCCCATCTTAACTTTTGAAAAGCCTTTACATATCGGGATGATGCTTCTCAGTTTTCCTCAGTATTGCATGTTGCAGATATTCTTGCTGATTCAGGGGATGGATTATAATACCTTACTATGATGGAATATGATACCTTATTATGTCATGTTGCAGATATTCTATGTCATTCAGTGGACAGATTATAAATAAGCTTGGCAAAGGAGCAGAAGAGCCTGGTGGATACTACTCACAGTTACTGCAGGAATATGATGGTGTAATCATGTCTAGCACCTTACTGGCTGAGATTGCCACTGTCCCAGCATCTGAAGAAGTGGGCGCTAATCAACCCCTTCGTATTATAGTAGCAAAGGCATCAAATTCACCATTATCTCTGCCTGCTCTCACAATTGAAACCAGCACCCCAGCAATAGTCTTCGCAGATCATAATGCAGTCATGGATCCCACAACAGATCAGAACTTAGGCCAGTTGGGAATTGAGACTGTGGTTATGGAACGGATGGATCTGAGTACGATCATTGACTATTGTGGGCGCCGCGGTTTGTGTAGTATTTTGTTGGATTTGAGAGGGGATTTCAGTGACTTCGATGAGATTCTCGAGATCGGTTCCAAGGAAGGGCTCTTACAAAAGGTTGTGATGGAGGTATGCCCAGTTTGGGGTGGAAGTGAGGGGAGTTCTTCAGTTCTGGCATTGAAGAGTCTTGAGTGGAAATCAATGAGTTTGAAGGATTTACAACCAAGGATCTCAAAAGGAAGTGTTGTGTTAGAAGGGTATCTTTGAACAGCAGGTGGACAGGCACACAAAAATGAGATTACGCTGATATGCCATCCATCTGTGACTGTGTTGAGGATTATAGCAATTGAGTTGAGTCTTAAGGAAAAGCAAGCAGGCATCACACATGCACTCTCTCTCTCTCTCTCTCTCTCTCTCTCTCTCTCTCTCTCTCTCTCTCGTGCTGTTTGGATCCAGCTTGAATGAAATCCATGGTTAAGTAGGAAATTTTAGCCAAATTTGACCTTCTTAGTAAGCAAATAAGATGCAAGTAGAAAGAAAATTATGAAACAATAAAAAAAGAATATGCAAGTAGAAATAAAGTTATGAAAACAATAAAAAAGAAATAATTTCAAGTACAGATCAGTATTATCAAAACCAGACCGATTTGACCGTGAACGGGTCAGTTGACCGGTTCTGTCCAATAGTAAAAAAAAATTATTTTAAATGTTATTAGTAAAAATAAAAAGGATGAATTAAAATAGTATAATGTTATATAAAGGATCTATGTATTTAGATTAAGATCTTTGGTTTAGATTTTTTAAAATTATATTGTATTATTTTAATTTTTTTTTTTTTAAAAAAACGGTTGAACTGGCCAGTCGAGCCGGTTGGATTTTCAAGTGGATGCCTGATCGGTTCAACCACGGTTCAGTTCGGACAATCTAATGTTTCATTAAAACGTATCCTTGCAATGGATCTCTCGTGACATGGTCAGACTTGTTCATAGCTTGCATAGCTTTCAATCTTAGCTTTATTCCAGCTTGGATCATCAATAGCAAGACCCTTGCGTAACCTGAAAATTCTAGCCTTTACTGGAGAGACATGTTGAATCAACTTCCTAAATTTCTTCTCCTTCTTCGTCTTTATTTTGTTAAATTAATGTATGTCGCTTAAATTTCTGAATATAATGTATCTAAAAATGAAAAATGATAAAAAATTGAACTCTTACTTTCCTGAATATTATGTAAGATAACCTGTCTTTCTTATGCTTGATATTACCCATTTACTATTTACTGTTTATTTGTTTATCTGTTTAATTTCATAAATTTTTTTCAAACCATTTGTTTTATTCTTTGTTTGATGTGATATTTGCCTATTTATTTTGGGTATACGGCGATATTATGAATGGATTTAAGCTAATATTTGTCTCCACACATTTAATTGTAATCACAACGTAACTAGTTTATAATAATAAAGCTTTCGAATTAAGGATAAAAGAGATGAAGTTAAGGAGCAGATATAAATGACTTAGGATAATGGCAACTATAGAAAATATAATAAATGCTTGAAATTTAAAATTGATAGTTGGAAATATAAATAATAATAAAAATAAATTTATTAAAATAGTTAAGATGATTAAATATCATATTATATTAAAAAATTATAAAAAAGGATTGGAACAGATGAACAAACTTTTCAGCGCAGCTTCGCAAGAAATAGCGAGACACGTGCGAGGCAGAGGCGGTGGAAGAAAATGCAGATGAACGTCGTGGGGGTTTCTGTCAAAAAACACGAGGCTTTTGGTCTAACTCCCCATCCAAATACGCCCTTCCCGCCACGGCGCAAATCAGCGAAATCCCAGCAGAAAATGCGGAAGAGGCGCTTCATTTCTACCAGCGACGACGAGGACGACGAGAGACCCAAGACCAAAGCAGCAGCAGACGAAGCAGAAGCAGTAGAAGAGGAGGCGAAGAAGTCGAAGAAGAGGCCGAGGAAGAGGAGAAAGAAGCTTCTGGAAGACGACGACGATGAAGAGGAAGGAGATGAAGAGAGCAAAAGGGGCAAACGCGGCGGGGGTAAAGACGGGGGCGGCGGCGGACGCCAAGCGGAAGTGGCGGAGCCCGTGCAGGAAGACGCGAAGCCGATCGGAGAAGTCATTAAAACCTCGGGGAAGGGTAGATACAAGCGGAATCACTACGCCTCCTTCGAATTCGATGGCAATCGCTTCGAGCTCGTAAGATCTTGTGCTGGACTATTTGTATCTTGCTCTATCTAGTTTTAGGGTTTTGATTGGGTCTTTTTCGATTTGTGCTTTGATGGCGGATTGTTTGGGTTTGCGATAATTCGAGTCTCTTTGCGCCGTGAATCTCCTGATACGAAAATTAATTGCAATTGTGGCGCCGGCCAAGTTTCTTTTTCTTGATTTTGATGCTATTTGTACTTGGTCATGATTTTGATTAGTGAAGTTGCTTTTTGGGGTTGGAACTTTGGTGGTTTGACTTTCCCAAGTTCTGATAATTCTGGCTCTATGGACTACTGTTTGGGCAGTCTACATTGATTCCATGCTTAGCATGTACCAAGATTTATAATCACCATTCATGTTTGGTATCTACCAGTGTTTTCTTCCAATTTCTTTTTGTTGTGCCTCTGTGGGATTCATATTGCTAAGCTTGAGGGTTATTTAATTTGTTTTGAATTGTTGGAGTTTTGCATTTCTTTTGATCTCTGAGAAAGCTCCTCCTCCTTGTTTAATGTTCTCTCTTCCAACTCAGTCTGTGGAGAGCACCTTTCTATTGGTAATTTCCACTTTGATCTCAATTAACTATTTAGCCTAATTTTAGTGATTTCCATAGAATTTTCCTGTTTGTCATGTAGGAGGAAGCTGTACTTCTGACTCCAGAAGAGATTGATAAACGTCAGAAACCTTATGTTGCAATCATCAAGGTGACATTGATTACCTAACCTTACACAGTTTCTTTAATTGTTTGTCTTCTCATTCTTATTAGTTTTTTACATGTCGCTTGCGAACTTAGAATTGTAAGGTGCCAACTCATGGCTTGCATTGTGTTAGGTTAGCCTCAGCAACACCTTTTATTATATGGACTTGAGGGTGTAAGCAACAGTTGAACCTCCCATTGACATTATGCGTTTAGAAATTTCAATATTGAGCTCTCCTCTCTGGACTTTCGCTGATCATGCCTTCATATGCAGTAAATAATCATTTTTTATGGGCTTAAGTTGGCTTTTATTCAGCTAGGATGCAGAACCCAAAGGTTCAACTTAGCCTTTATTTCGTCTTTTAAAGAATGGTATTGATGATGCATATTATCTGGTTATGCACAACAAATGAACAAAACGACTCATATCATTTGCGAGAAAATATGCATAATATTGGGTGACCTATCATTAGTGTCTTTCATTGTTATTTTAAGTATATTTCTGGTCGAGCTAAAACTTCTATTAATGGGCATTCTGACTTCTTATGATATGATTTAAGACTATGCTATAGAATTGTGTAATAGATTATTGTGCAATTGAACCAGCTATGTGCTAAAAAATCTGAATAATGCATTTAAATTGGAAAAAATTCAATAAACTATTTTGAAATTTTTAAAAAATAAAATTCAAAATAGCGAAAAAATTCTCCAAATTGATCGTGATTTGTTTATTTTAGACAATTGGCACTACAAAAATAAGAATTAAATATAAAATCCTTAACTCATGTTATTTTCCTGAAAATTGGATTTTATAGTTTGATTTATCATTTTGGAAGGAGAGCTTAAAAAACATGCGACATCACATATGAATTCTTACATGCTTAGATAGTTGGATGAGGAGTGAACTAGATTCCATAACCCTTTCCAATTCTGTGTAGAATTTCACTGATCTTTTAATCCTTGATTGTAACAAGAATTGCTGGTTTGACTGACCTATCAAAGGCTTCTCTGTGGTATGAAATGATATAGGACTAATTCTTGAAGCTCAAGTAATGGAAAAAGAAAGGAGGTGTAGAACTATTTTTCCCGTCTTTTTCTTTTTATAGATCAGTGATCTATACTTGCTCTTTCATAAAGGCTTCAGTGATGGCCTCAAATGCCAGCTTTTGCACCTCACTGGGAGCTGATATCCCTTAACATATCCCTATACAGGTTTTTTTTCTTATTTATTAAAGCAACTTGATGCAGCCCCATATCCAGTATTGGCATCAGCTGATATGACATGATACTTACTGTATTGACCAATGCAATGCAATATTCAAGGCCATGCTTTTTGCTGTTGCATGGAGCTTTTGTTTTTGAAAAGCAAGCTTTTGATGAATCCTTTATCTAAGAGCAGGTTGTCTTAAAAAATTGGAGATGAGCGGAGAGTTTGATTTTGGCTTGAGCCTTTGTATTTTCCAGTTTCTTTCCTTTTATTTTAGGATCCTTGGTTCTTAAGGAACAAAAAAAGGGCTGACCTAGTGCATAGAGTTCCCACACATTGCAGGGTCCAGGGAGGACGGTCCATGTATGCAGCCTTGCCTTAATCTAAACTATTCATCAAATTAACCCTTAGTTAACTCTTAGATGAATAAATTCAATCTTCTGCTTATACTACTGCCTATCTTAAACTCCGTTAAAAGTCCTCCACAAGTTGACCTCCGTCAAAAACAAAGGTTCACCAGATCACAGGTATTCATCTACACAGAAACACAGGCAAAAAGCACACCGAGAATGCCCCCAAGAGCTCTCTTAGATGGATAGTTCACTGCTATGACTATCTTAGGTCATTTCTGTTTGCAACAAACCTAATTATTCCAATCACAGCTCAGCCAACAAGCACAAAGAAGAAGATAACATCATAAAACTTTCCCCACACACCCATTTGATACAACAATCCCAAATTAAAGAAGTTTGCCCATCAAGGTGTGTATAATCCAATCATTCTCAAGCACTTGCAACTCTTGGCCCCAGAGTTCAAAGGCAAAAAAGCATAAACAAATGGTCAACCAATTCTACAGCTTGAGGCACAGGAACACCATTGACACAGCATAAACTTCTGTTCAAAAGATGATGATGATTGCGCAAAGGCTAGCCCATGCAGGGGAGAGCTGAACTTCCATAAAACTAACATAGGATCCCAATCAAGTGCTCTTCTTTGACATGCAAGGGCTCAATAAAACACTGCAACTAAAAAGCATCCTTCACAATCATATTACACCATCATGAATCTTAGCCGTCTTCAGAAAATTAGGACAATCTTCCCCTTCACAAGCATAAAACTCTTCAGTAACACCAATTAGTTTTTGATTATAGTTGTCTAATTTAGGGTTTTATTAGCTAAGCTTTTGAGAAGTTGATATAAAGCTCTTATTTTCTTGTAAAGATCATCTTAAATCTTTTTAGTTTTATTCAGCAAATTTATCGTTGAGGATTTCTGAGTTTTCTGCTAGATTCCAGATTGTTTATTAGGCTTAGTTGTGTTCTACCCCATGTCCAACTTCGTGTTGTGTTATTTTTAAATAAAATTGGGAATCCTATGAAAAATTTTATATTAATTGGTAACAAAAAGGAAAGAAACAATTGAAGGAAAGAAACAAATGAAGTCCCTAGAGGAAAAAAAAGTGCTATAAAGAGAAAACACAGCTGAAGAAATCCCAAAATCTTTTCAGTTGGATCTGTGGGTGTTGTTTTGAAAGCAATCAATGAAGACCCGTGTACTCTTGAAGGTTAACTGATTCACCAGATTTCTTGCTCGACTGCTCTTATGCAGTCTGCTGCTTTAAATGCTATATGTGTGCAAATCTTGTTGGCTTTTGCTTGGACCAAATTAATTGAGGCCTATTCTATGTTGCTGTAGGTCGATGCTTTTGAAAATGTGGTCGAAAATCTGGCTTGAACCTAACCTGATTACTTTTCAGGTCTAAATGTGTAGCCAAACAATCCAATCCAACCCTAGTTTGAAAGATGAAGTTAAAAAATTCTTTCATCCCCTTGTTGCCTATCCTTCAAATCATTCATTTCATCAAAAAGCTACTTTTCTTCCACCTACAAGGATGCCACCTCCTCCTCATTTTGTCCTCCTGTCTTTTCTGTTGTCACTAATGTTGGCTACTTAGCTCTCTTTTTGCAATCACAACAAAGACCCTACTTTTTTAGGGGGTTTTCCAGTGTTGATGTTACTTAATCTATATCTACCTCATGTTTGATGCTACTGTCCTTGCAATCCTGCATTGAAATTCGACAGCCCCACCTGTTATTTCACTGCTTGTAACAGGTCGATCTGTTTGCTCAAATTGCTAAACTGAACAAACCACCCAATTTGTTGATCGATGGGTTGTGATTTTAAAAATAGGGTTGGCATTTTACAAATAGGGTTGGGTTGGTACAACCTTAACCCATATGGCTGTGGCCCATCACACATATCCAATTGGCCACCTTTAGGATGGTTCACAAATTTTAATTGATGTTGCTAGTGTAACCAGGCCCAATCTAGATCCATTGAAGTTTTAGGATCATTTGAGAAGTCTCATGGGTGAGTTCTCTGGCTTTGTAATTCAAATTTCACCGAATTCTATTCAGGGAGTTAAGATTGTTTTGAACATGTAGATTGGCCTACTCACCATCAAAAGAGAGTCGTAAGATGCAGTCACATGGGTAAAACAAACCATGGCTCATGGGGTCCACTTATTTTCATGGATTC
Source organism: Pouteria campechiana (assembly GCA_036873735.1). Lineage (NCBI taxonomy): Eukaryota > Viridiplantae > Streptophyta > Magnoliopsida > Ericales > Sapotaceae > Pouteria > Pouteria campechiana. The sequence goes on from JAYJMB010032147.1 coordinate 12,427, forward strand.
AAAGATTTGTGCCCTAATATTTAAATCTGTCGATTCCACTTTTGTTGGAGACCAATGTTGAAGCAGACTTTTTGTAAATGAGATGATTCCAGTGGACTGATTCTGCATCTTGTAGAAGGAAAGGAAATTCTTTTTGTATAAGCCTTCTCTTAATTTATTGTTTTTAGTGTTCGATATTATGTGTACGTTCTTTCTTTTTTCCAGTGAACCTTTAGCTATTCATTTGTCTATCCAGGTAAACTATGTAACCTAATGATGCCATGGATAACACACAAACACATAACTATCACTATTTCTGAAATTATCATGCTAGCGTCTCTGTGCTAATGCTATCACTATTTCTGAAATTATTGTGCTAGCGTTAAGGCTACAGTCATGTCTGTTTTAAAGCCATCGATAACTGAACCCAATTAATTGGGGTAAAGTTTAGATGCTAAGGCTATGGATGAAACTTAGTTTGCTGCTTATCTTATCTCATTTTTGTAATCATTATTCTTTTTTTAATTTATAATTATTTATGCATGAAACCTGGTTCTGATTCTTGATCATTAATTTGAACATTGATGAAACATGGTTTCTGTCCATAGGACATAACACAGGCCAGAGATGGGAGTATGATGGTTACTGGTCAGTGGTTCTATCGTCCTGAGGAAGCAGAAAAAAGAGGTGGTGGAAGCTGGGAGGCACGTGATACCAGAGAGCTATTTTATAGTTTCCACCGTGATGAGGTTCCAGCCGAATCTGTAATGCACAAGTGTGTGGTGCATTTTGTTCCTCTGCACAAGTCGCTTCCACTTCGTTCACAGCATCCTGGTTTTATTGTGCAAAAGGTCTATGACACTGTTGAGAGAAAACTTTGGAAACTGACTGATAAAGATTATGAGGACAGCAAACAGCATGAAATTGATCTGCTTGTGCAGCAAACTCGGGAACGCATAGGTGAACTTCCTGATGTTGAATCTGAAGATGCTTTGGTTGAGCAGGAAGAGGCATTGAGATTCAGAAGGACGAGGAGGAGAAATGTGTCCCCAATTGAGGTTTCAAGAGATGATGAGACAACTGCCAAACATGACCAAATGATTAAAGCTGAAACACCAGGAAGTTGTGTGAATACTGCATCCGAGTTCTATGCAATTTTGGCAAACTTCAAAGCATTAACTGGAGACATGCATCGTGATAAATGTTTGGAAAAACTACTTCAAGGAATTCGGTTTGTGTGCAATTCAAAGGGAGACGTGCAGGTAGATGATAAAGAAAAGGGCGGGTCGGTCCAAGTTAATCAAGGATCTCAAGAAAAGAGCCCAAAGGTATGTAAATCTATGTCTATCCATTTATAGATATGCACTGACAATACACAACCATGCATGGGCAATGACTTCCTGGAAACATGTCCATGGAGAGTTTTGTATGGGTCCACAATGTTATAATGCAAAATTCACTCGAATTATCAGATGGACCTTCAAAATCTTTCTTATTATAGATTTTGTAGGGCCATAGCATGGAAAATATGTGACGATAAATAAAATGCCATAACAAGTTTCTGAATATCTTGTGGAACTACAATGATTTAGTCAAACATCCATTTCATCTTTAGTGCTCCTTACATGTAGATGTGGGGTTTTGCTGAATTTGAAATTATTTTTGCAGCTTTAATTATTTTGTTCCTTCAAATAGGGGTGACTTGCAACAGGGGGAAAAAATATTATGGCACTGATAGAGCATTTCCTCCAAATAAGGGAAAATTTTATTTTGGCACTGGTACAGAGCATTTCCACTAAATCATTATCTCTATATACCTGCATGAAAATTTCATCAAATATTCTTTGAATGTTTAAGCTAAAAGACTTTTTATATGCATAAACTAGATCATAGATTATGTCTTTAGCTTGATGAGGAAGCTGAAGATGAAAATTTTAAATGTGGTACCCAGAGTCTAGTTTGTTTATGTACGGAATACACAACATAGAATCTAATCTACGAGGAAATGCTCTACATGGAACTTAGAATTTTCGTACTGTTGGACAATTCAAGGCCTAGTATTTGGGTAATAATGGATATTGGATAATACAAATGGACATTACCCAATGCAAATTAATTTCAATGGTTATTTCTAATGTCCATTTGTATTTTTCATTATGATTAAAGCCTTAGGTTCTGAGCTAGACATCTCTATGTTGCCCTCTAGTGATTTTAGGGCTTTAGATTGTGCTTTGAGCATACAACATCTTTCTATATACATCATATTATTGATGTTAGAAAATATTATGATTGTAATATTAAGAATGTTGTAATTGTAATAATGATGTAACATATTATATTAGAAAGCAGTACAACTTGGCTTGGCTTAAGCTAGAGCTTCAACTTGAAGTTTGGGCTTTCAAATTATCTTGAGCTTGGATATTTTGCTTGAGCAAAGTTGAAGTTTGACAGAATTTATCATGCTTGTGCTGAGGTCAAGTTGGATTTGTAAACAGATTTTATCGTTGAGAAAATGTTTTATCCTTGAGGTTTTGGACTCAAAGTACTTGGATTTGTAAACAGATTGAAGTGCCCAAGATGGAAAGTCAAATACTTGATAACATTGAGGTTCTACTTTCTCTGGGCTTAGAATTACACAAACAAGTTTCAGACAAAGTATAGAAAAGTGGTCATTGCAAATTCATGGCTAGCAGTATTTATTTTACATAATGTCAATGAGGCTTTAATGGTTAACTAGTGGCTGCTTTATTGTTGATGGGGGGATATATTGATAGACTAGTAAAACGGAAAATCATTATTATTGTTGATAATTATCACTTTTACGGTTTTACCATTGAACTTTACCACAAAAATAGAGGTAAATTAAAGAGAGGAAATATTTATAATTTTTCCATCAAAGTTCAAATTAGTTCAGATACACATGAATGGCATTTAGAGTAAAAACATCACTTTAGATGCCAATAATTACTGAATAGTGGAAATGTATTTGAGAACTATACAATGGTTTATAGAAAGGAAGCTTCGTTTTTTCTATATATATATATAAATATCCATACTATTTGATTACCACAACCAAATAGAAATAACACATGCTAAACATTTATACAAATTTAATGAAAATTCTAAAGATTAGTTATTTTGTAATTTATAAATTGGATAATTAATTATTAAACCTTATCATTGCTTGCTTTTAAATCTATAAATGGAGGCCTTTTTATTTAAATTCATCCATTCGGTTTGACTGAACCCTAGATGATCAACTTGGGTATTTCTACCAAACTGGCTCTGGCTGCATGTTATCCTGGATTAATTATAAGTTATCAAATTAGGCTACTGTTTTGTACTTGCAAGTTACTGTTACATTAATTTCAATAATCAGTAAGACCAATTTGGGCGTAATTAATTTGGGGAATTTTTTAAAGTGGCTGTCATGTTACCGAAAAGAAAAATACTCTCAAATTGATTATCCAAATGCTTGCTTGTTCTTAGGTCTATATTTATTGTTTGAATTCATCCATTCAATTTAATTCTGGTTGAATCTGGTGATCATCATATTAAAGGAATTTAGGCCAAATCAAGTAATTTGAGGATTTCCCTCAATTTGGCTAGATTTTTTCTAACTTCATAAATGACTTTAAAGCTACAAAATGTCAATATGGAAAGCTAGAATTGATGGGACATCTAAAGCAAAATATTTTTGGCCAGAAAATTGAGAAAAAGAATTCAAATTATGGGTTTTTATTGTTGCAAGGCATTGTTGCTCAAGTGAGGAAAATAGATATTTCTCCTTCAACGATTGGTTTTTGATCTCTAAACAATTTTGGCATGTTTTCCATCTAATCAAATTTGTTATTATGCCAAATAAAAGAGTGCTACTGCTCGTGATGTAGGATTGTACCAATTTTTTTCTTTCTGAAACCATTCTCACTGGTTCTGCTGGCATACTAGTGGATAATTTTTTGTATCCTTTCTAATGTTACCAGGACTTTTTTTTTCAGGATGGTGGAACGATTCTTTGGCCAGATGCTGCTGTTCAAGCCATAACTGCTCTTGAAAAGGCTTCGCATGATACGCTTGGTATGGATTTGCAGAAGTATAATCAAAAGATGAGGCAGTTGCTTTTCAATCTTCAGGTTGAGAGATCTATTTAGTTATTTATTACTTTTTGCAAATTAAAGTACATGTTAACTATCTTGCTTTTTGGTAATTAATAGTTCAGGTCTCTGTTTCTATATGAATTGGTACCTAGACCTTTACAAACTTCTATTTTCATTTTTGATAACTGGTTATGAGTATCTTTTTTCTCAGTTTTGTGTTTATCATTTTGGTTGTTTAGAACACAATACCTTTTGGACTGTTATTTCACATTTTTTCTCTATATGCTTTTAGGTATTATGCATATGGACAATATGTTATCCTTCAGGGGATTCAGTTAGCATTGCATTTTTTTTATTTTTTATTTTTTGCAGAAAAATCTCATGTTGTTGCTTCTGATTATATCCATTTACACATCCTAAAGGGCTGTTTGGATAAAGATAATCCAAAAGATTTCCTGGGTAATGCAATCCTAGCACAAACATGACATTAGCAAAGGTGTAACTAAAAACTCTGGAAAGATGTATAAGCGTTACTTTTCCATACTTTTCTATTAAAGTTTTTATTGAAACTATTAATTTAAGCCATATCATGTAATAAATATTCCATCTAGTAATTTGCAATAACTTTTGCTGAAAAAAGTAATTCCCTCTTTTCCTATCCTGCTACACTCAACCTATGCAACTAAACAGACCAGGTCAAATATGAAATCAGTTATAATCCACAAGGAATCCTTGTGTAGTCCCTTCCTTTGATCATATTTAGAGATGTTCAATAATGGTTGAAGGAGCTAAGTGTTTTTTGATATCACTAATTGGTTGATGTATTTCACAAGGTTTGACTACATGCATGGGATGCATTTAAAAATGCTCTTGATAACCTGAGTCAGTTGGGTTAGCAGAAATCTATGACTTTCCACATTGTTTGATGGTCATTCTCTTCCTATCTTGAGAATGTTTTTCATTTGCTTTCTTTATGTATCTTCCCTCTCTTAAGGTCCTAACAGTTTTTCGTGTCTTTGATACAGTAACTGGAGGTAAAGACTCTATTACAAAAGCTTGGTTTTTTTTTTTCATCAACTTTTGTTCTTCACATTCTTTCAAAACAATTTTTTGGTAACTATTTTCACATTGATGTTAATGCCATTCAAAATAAATCTTTGGTAACTATTGTCATGTTGATATTATTGCCTTTCAATTTTTTTAAGTTTGGAAACATCTTGCAGAGGAATGAACTATTAGCAAGGCGCCTAGTGAATAAAGAGTTGGAGCCTTCAGTTATTTTGAATATGTCTCCAAATGAATTAAAGGTATATTGTGTACATCCCAAGTGTTTCTATCCAGTTCTCATTTTTGGACTTTGAGTCTGATTTATGTCATGTTTTCATCAATTTATGCTAGAATCATATGGACCTGACAATCGACTGCCTTCAACTGCATGCTTAGAAGAAGGCATGCAGAACTTTCAAAGGAGGGGTTTAAATTTCTTTAATCTTGGATTTGTAAAAGCATTTTCATGGAAGAAGAAGAAGAATCCTAATTGCTATTTGAGAAAAGCATGGAACTATGGAATCCTAACAAAGAAGATAACAATGAAGAAGAAGTTCTATGGTCTATTCCAACAGTGGCTAGGGTTCTTCTTCTTTGTTAGATTTTGATTTTTTTCTTTTTTTTTTCCTTAATTTTTTTTTAATAACTTCACTGTTGGGTTCTTATTTGGTAGCTGTGGCCTGCTGTTGTTTTCTTTTGTCTTTTTTATAACTTCCTTCACTTTTGGGTTGTAAGATTAACCTGAAGCTATATACAATATATACAAAAAAATCCAATCATTCTTCTTCTTCTTCTTCTTCTAGTGGTTATATATGTAGTTAGGGTTGTCCTTCTGTTGTTTTCTTTTCTTTTTATTTTTTGCTTTATTATAGCAACTCTATCTTTAGTTTTAATAAATCGTAGGTTGAGAAAGATGTTAGGTGAATGGAGGAAAGTGGTGTTCTTTATTCCTAAGAACACAAGAAATTTTAAGGGTGCATTATCTATCTTTGAGTTAAATATATAAGATCATTGAATGTAAGAGTTGCTAGATAAGTACACTACTCTTTATTTTTAGGAAACATAGGCGGTGCAAGAAGTTGCATCATCTATTCATACTTCGAAATTTTGAAAAGTGATATATACCTGTGAAGTTGGCCATGGATTTTATTTCCTAATTTGACAATATAGATGAAGAGGTATAGAGAGAGGAAGAAGCTTCGCATTACCTTTATATTGTTTGGAGAAGAATTTACATGGTACCAAGAGAGTTTATTTGGTTGGTATTGGGAGAGAAAGGGGTCTCTAAGGATTCTCAACATTATTTATGATGGGTTAGTAAGAAATATGAGAATCATGAATAGAGAGAGGACTTTTAAAAAATTATAGGTCTCATGTTCTTTTGCAACAGGACTAACAAGGCTTTTGTTGGATTACATTCCTTGGCGCATTTTGTTTGGAGAATGTATTAAGGCTTTTGAAGACATCATTTTCTTTTTCTTTTTCTTTTTCTTTTTTCTTGTGTGTAGTTTTGATTGGTGAGTTATTGTTCGCTTTGGACTATCACAATCGTCATGACTTTGCCCCTTTGTGTTTGCTACCCACACAACTCCTATAAAAGGTACTTTAACAAGTTTCCACAAGGCTCATATATAAATGTCAGGACTCTTCCTCTAACCCGGCCAATGTGGGATATTACAATCTACCTCTCTTAGGCTCCGACGTCCTCGCTGCATATACACCCATTCCTGGACTGTTGGGGGTCGGCTCTAATGCCATTTGTGATTTTTGGCTAGATAGCATCTCATTCCTTAGGCATGTGATCAATGTTAAAGGGGTTTCTGTAGGCCCAAAGAAGAATGAGACAGTGGTGAACTAGGAGAGATCTATCATTGTGACAGTAGTTCGTAGCTTCCTAGGAATGACTGATTATTACAGACGGTTCATGGAAAATTTCTCTTTTATTGCAGTGTTGTTGATGCAATTGACACAAAAATGGAAAATGTGTGAATTGATGAATGTGAGAGTAGTTTTTAGGAGTTTAAAAATTGTCTAACCACAGCTCTGATGTTGGCTTTATTGGACAGCGAGGGTAATTTTATCGTTTATAGTGATGCTTTTAGGAAGACACTTGGTTGTGTCTTCATGCAGAATGGTAGGGTAATTGCGTACACTTCACGACAATTGAAATTGTATAAACAGAATTATCCTACATATGACTTGGAGCTTGCTGCGGTGGTGTTTGAGCTAAAGATTTGGTGGTATGATTTGTATGATCAAAAGACAAATTTTTACAGTCCACCAGAGTCTCAAGTATATTTTCTCTCAAAAAAAGCTGAATATTAGGCAGAGAAGATGATTAGAATTGTTAAAGGATTACAACATCACCATCTATTACCATCCTGGTAAAGCTAATGTAGTGACCGATGCTTTAAGTCGTCAGTTTAATGTAGTGGTAGTAGTTTGAATCATAGATTAGATGTGGTTGATCCATTAGGTGAAAGGTATGCGACTTGAGGTATTTCCTCTAATGGAGGTGGGAGAATTGTGTGCTCTGTACATCATACTGGCATTGATAGATCAAATCAAGGCAGCCTAGAAACAGGATCCGTTTATTTGGGAGATATGTGACAAACTAGATCAAGGAGAACAGACTAGTTTAAGTATGGACCAAACGATATTTTATTATTCTGCAAACGAGTGGTGGTGCTAAGTGTCGATAGTCTTAGGTGAGAAATTTTAGAAGAGACATATTAATTGAAGTTTTCCATAAATCTAGGTAGTTCTAAGATGTATAGAGACCTCAGAGAGTTTTTGGTGGAACAATATGAAACGAGAAATTGCTTAGTTTATGGTTCAGTGTTTGGTGTGTCAGCAATTAAAGATAGATCACCGGTTGCCTGTAAGTTTATTGTAGCCTTTAGAGGTTCTCGAGTGGAAGTGGGAACACATCATTATGGATTTTGTAACTGCCTTACCTTGTACCCAAACACAATATGATGCAATTTGGGTACTTGTGAATCATATTACTAAGTCTGCCCATTTTCGTGATATCGGATGACTTCCAATATGGATCAGATGACAGAGTTCTATATACGAGAAATTGTTAGATTGCATGGTATATCTGTCTCAATTGTATTAGACAAAGATCGTTTGTTTGTCTCAGAATTCTGGTAGAGTTTGTAAAAGGTGATGGGGATAGAGTTACACTTAAGTTCAGCTTACCACTTGCAAAGTGATTGTCAGTCCGAGAGGATGATCCAGATCGTAGAGGACATGTTGCGAGCTTGTGTCTTGGATTTTTGAGGGTCTTGGATCATTACTTATCGATGATAGGATTTGCTTATAACAACAATTATTAGGCAAGCATTAACATGATTCCTTGTGAAGCCTTATAAGGTAAGAGATGTTGCACGCCTTTATGTTGGAAAGAGGTTGGTGAAAAAAATTATCTCTTGAATTAGTCTTACAAGCTGCATATGCAGTGAGAGTAATTAGACAACGTCTTATAGCTGTACAAGACATATAGAGGAAATATGCAAATGGGAAGCATTGAGATATTTAATTTGCAATTGGAGAGCATGTATTTTTGAATGTCTCGCCTACCCGTGGGATTGTGAGATTCAGAGTAAAGGGAAAGCTAAGTCATCATTTTATTGGGCTATTTGAGATCTTGAAGTCCATTGGTAGACTTGCATACTGGTTGACCTTACTGGCATCATTTATAGAGTCCACAATATATTTAATATCTCACAGCTAAGAAAGTATGTAGTAAATCCTTTTCACGTGTTACGAGTAGAACCGTTTTAGTTTAAGGAGGACCTAATAGACTAGGAACGGCCAGTTTGGATACTTAATGACTGTGACAGACAGTTGATAGAGAGGACAATCAGACATGTTTTAGTCCAGTGGAGTAACCATAATGAGAAAGAAGTCACATGGGAGCTCGAGGAAAACATGTGGAGACTTTATGTCGACTTATCTTTTTTCTCAGATGTATAGTAAGTTTTGGGGATGAAACTTTTAGAAGACAAGAAGGATGTAACACCTCGTGTGAATATGTTGCCACAATGTCAATAGTGGCGGTGGTGTATCTGCCTTAAATTGTAGTGCATAGGACTGCCACTTTATGTGTAAGGTGCGGCGTATGGGTGATAGCTTATGTCGCATGGATAGTTGCATCATGACAAAAATTTTATTTATATGTGTGAGAAAGAATGAAGTGCATGTGAAGGAAAAGGGAAAGGAGCCGCTATTGAAGTGTTGTCGTTGCAAAAGAAGGAAATTTCATTTTATTTCCTTTGTGGATCATCACAACAAGGAGATGCTCGTATATAAGACTTATTTTACTAGAATGTTAATGGTTTGGATTAACGATTTATATAAGTTTAGTATATGTAAATCACGATCGTAAATTTGTGTTTGTTGATACTCATTTTGATTGATTTTTGGGTGAATGGAAACGTTAATTTTTATGATGATATCAATGCTTGAAGCAAATCAGAACCCTTGAATACATTTTTGCTACGTGTATTTGTGTTGCATGAAAATTTTGGAGAATTTTGATGAGAAATCATTTTTCATTTAATTATAGTTTTTTATCTGTTGAAAATAAATTTTTCATTAGATTTTCGTGTATTTGAAGAATTTTAATATTAGATGTCTTGAAATGACCCTTTATTACGTAGAATGAATCCTATGGTTCAGATTGAGGAAATATTGTGTGTGTTGTTCTGAATGAAAATAAAAAATACTAATACGAGTTTGATGAAAACAATTTTATGTAGGGTGTTGTGTATAAGTTTTTCAAGATCTGAATTGTTGGATGTTTTCCTCATATTGGTATTTACCTAGGGTAACAATTTTTGGGTTAAATGATTCTATTTGGATGGTAAAAAGTAATGATAGTATATGAGAATTTCATAAATTTTAGTATTTGTGGACCATAGATTTGCAAATGGACTATAATGGAATGATTAGTGTATTTTTAGTCGCTTATGGATGAAATTTTTAGAGTTGTAGAAATTTAGAAATGCAAGAAAAATGTAATTTTTAGTAATTGACAATTATGGGATAAAAGTCTGTGGAAAGTTTTGTTTGCAACCCCTCCACGTTGTTGGGAAATGCGTGTGGGCAAGCCTAAGCAGGTCTAGCTCAGTAACAGAAGCAGGCCTGGAGGACTAGGCTTGGTTCTTGAGCCTAGTGCCCAGGCGGGCCTAGAAGCCAGGCCCAGGCAATGCTTCTGACAAGGGCATCTAGTAGGCTAGGCCTAAGCGTTGGCAAGCCCAGTCGAGCAGACGACCCAAGCCCTTGCCTAGTGCTAGCAGCCCAGGTGGGTTATGCTGGAGCCGATGTCTGGTCACTAGTATAGTGAGACACGTGGGCAACCGGGTTTGGGTTTTATGTTTTTAGACCCCAAGATCTCTAATTTAGATGATCGGATAGTCAATTTTGGGATTTTCAAACGTTTTGGACCTAATGGAACGGTTAGATTCCTCAAATAGTAGCCAGATCATAAGTTTTTTCTTGGACAACTATGAAAGAATGAAATTTATTTCCATAGAATTGTTGTATGGTCTGCTAAACTAGACTAGATATGGTCTAAGATGAATTTTTATGTTAGTACCCAATAGATTATTTACATTTGGACAAATTATTTTGCTAATGGCACTGCTAGTTGAGTTGCTCAATAAGTGGGTTGGCCCAAGTGGCCTGGAGAGAAAAGACCAGTGGAGCTCATCGGTTAAGCTGCCTTATGAGTAGGCTTTCTCCGGTGACTTGGAGCATAGAGGAAACTCTCACATCTTCGGTGGAGTTGCCTGATTGGGTTGGCCTAGGATGTGACATAAAGAGGCAATGTACAAATGATAGTACATGATATAAATGTTTTTCAAAACATGCTGATTATATTTATCCTGTTTACTAAGTTTATAATTCACCCCAAGATTATTTTATTTTGTTCATAAAATGTTGTTCGAGGAGGGCATTAGTTCATGGTTCTGGGGTAGATGATGCTGAGTAACATTCTAAAAGAATGTTAAAGACTGTTATGCCTTAGATTTTATGAGACTTGTAATTATGGATTTGGCAAATATTGTTATTTTAAAATGATTTTCTTTTATTTGTGGTTACTTTTATTTAATTTGAGAATATTATTTGAGAATATTATTTAATTATGATACTCAGAATAAGATGAACATAATGTATAAGAGAACCAAGCACAAATAAAAGAGGTATTGGGGTAGGAATGGGTGCCTTAAATAGATGCTTACATTTAAGGATTCCCTAAAGAAGAATATTGTGTTGCATCGTATTTCATTTTTCTTTGAAAATTTCAATGTTTTCTTTTCAACAAAAGTATATTATTAAGTGAAAATGGTCAATTTTTCACTAATATTTATTGCACAGAGATGGATTCAACAATGAATGCTTAGCTTGAGGCATCTGTAACAAGCCAACAAGCTCAGTCATGTTTTAGAGTTGGTTCTAGTCCCCCACCTATCGGATTGAAAGGGGTCTTGACTCTGAAGGAGAGAATGGGCAGCCAGGAGGCTACTATGAATGAAGTTGTGAGATAATTACAAGAGCTGCATGAGCTATTTATTGGCTCTTAGCAGTAAATAGTAGTAGAGCTATCTCAGCTTGCTCCATCTTAAATAGTGGTTAGAATAAGTATCAACAAACGGAAAAGTTACGATCATGATTTACATGTACTAAACTTGCATAAATCATTGATCTAATCTGATAACATGCTAATAAAATAATTCACATGTACAAGCGTCTCCCTACTTGTTGTAATGATCCATGAAGGAAATAGAATGAAATTTTCTTCTTTTGCAATGACGGCTCCCTTCCTTTTTCCTTCACGCACTCTCCATTCTTACTCACATATATAAATAAAATGTTTGTCCTGATGCAATTGTCCATTCGACATAAGCAACCACCCATGTGTCATACCCTACACATAGAGTGACAGTCCTATGCGCTAAAAGAGTGGCCTCCTATGCGCTGCAATTTAAGACAAATATGCCACTGCCACTATCGACATGGTGGCAACATATTCACACAGGTTGTTACACAAACAGTAAACAAAATGCTAGAAATTTGGAGCAATGCATTAGTGTCTAAGAGTTTTAAAACTAATTGGTCAAAAAAGCATTTGGCAAATGATAGATTTTATAATAGGATTGAATATGGGGATTTAGGTGATATTTCTAGTAAAAATATTTGATTTCTTGGATATGTATGAGATTCAGAAGATTGAGGAGGATGCTCTTATAATTTAAGCTAGTTTGAAGAAGTGGAGCTATGCTACTAGAGTAACTTGGGGTACCCTAGCCTATCAAACTAAAGGAGAAACTCTATAGGATAATAGTAATATCATACCTGCTTTCGGGGCAGATGTTGGGAGAATAGCATAGGTGAACTGAAATGTTAAGTTGGATGTGTAACAGGATGAGAGGATTAGAAATGAGCATATGTGGGGGAAATTAGGCGGCGACACTAGTAGTCAGGTAGATGAGGAAAGTTGACTTATGGTTCATTTGGCAAGAGGGAAAAAGTTCCCTTTTCCACCAATTTTCACTCCTTTTAGTGTGATGTGTAACTTTCTGACATGCCCACTTTTTCCTTATTATTACTTATATTACCAATCATCATTTCCCATCTTATAATAGAAAAACATATCTATTTTATTTTTATTCACTTTGTTTCTAATCATTATCCCTTATCATCACATTATTCTTGCTACTTTTCTAGATTTTTTTTTCTTTCCTTATTTTTTCCACCCCTTTTCCCATTTCCCAAACAGGGCCTTAGTTTAAACATTGGTGATTAAGAATTGCATCTGTCAGGGGTGCAAGTTCATTCAAGTTGAGGCTTTAAGAGGGTTAGAGGAGGGCTAAATAGACATGGATGGGGATGGATAAGTAGTTGATGACCTATGATTTAATGGTCTAAGTGGTCTTTGATGGAGCCGAAAGTATAACAGGATTCTGGCATTTGATACTTATTAGCTGGGATAAAAGCTTATATGATAATGATAATGAAAAAGATGAATGTATAGCTAATACAACATTGGAAATCAAAATACCTGAAAAAGAAACATGTTTGCTATTGGACAAATGAAAGCATGCTTTATCTTTAAAAGAAAATTTGAAGGAAAGTAATTAGAAATAACTGCGGAGTGCAAACGGAGTTATTCTCTTAAAGGTTTATTTATTTAT
>JAYJMB010032158.1:0-35743 GCA_036873735.1 Pouteria campechiana
AAAATGTATCATAATATGTGATGAATGGTTGTACCTAGGTGGACAGCCCTATTTTCAAGGGAGACTCTATCCAATTTACTGTAGAAATTAAGTCAAAAAAAAAATATCAAAGCAACCCACCCTAGAGGTGGGAAAATCATGGTATGATCATGTGGATTTACGGTGTAAAATGGAGTAACGGCCCTAGGAGGGTGGGGCGTTACAATAAAACCCCTAGAGGCATTCATCTAAAACCTATAACAAATAAAGAAGAGTTTATCTATAGATTAGTTTGACGTCATCTAAGGCACCACTGTTTATCTGTTATTTACAATAGATAAATCACTCTTATGAAGGATCAACTAATAGACAGACTAATGGGAGAATTTGTCTATAATTTATGACAGACAAATACAGACTGAGAAAGACCGTGACTTGTAAGAGGAAAATTGATTTATATGACTTGCATCTAAATGGCATCTACATCCATGCTTTCATTATGCAGACTCATTTTAATCACCATTTTCAATAATAAACGGTGCTGCAAGTTTTCAATCTGTGTCAGTCAAAATGAGAAAAAAAAATTCAGCAACAGCTTATCTTCCTCTTTATAAAAGAACAGTAATGCAGCAACTCAAGATAAATCAGAAAGTCATAGACTTTAATGGCAGAAATCTCAATGGTCCTCTTCATTTATTGTTGCTCTTGTTTCTACATTATCTTCTCCAACGGTTGAAATTATGAAGAAGCCATTTAAGAAGAAAAGGTAGAACGATTCAAGGTGGTGAAGGAAGACATTTCAAATGAGCTTAACCTTATGCAAATCCTTCCACCCATGGCCAAAAGCTTAAACTATCATTTATCTTTTATAAGCTTAAATTACATATCCTTAAGGCCATTAAGTTTACATTATGGGAAGATCTTTGTATTACATAGAGCTATCAAGAGATCAAATCTTCCCCTATGCTTGAGTGAAATACTATGTAAAAGTGTGTAAGTTTTTCGAAACCAGAGAGTTGTTTGTGAGCTCTAAAAAACTAATAAGTTTGCTGGTGATCTTCGAAACTAGTTGCTTTCCTAGTGAGCTTGTGAAAACCAAAAGAGTGCTGGAAGCACTATATTTATGCTTACTAGAGCTGGAATCCAAAGAGTGTTGGGAATCCTATTTTCACCCCCTAGAGTTGGAATCTAGAAGAGTGTTTGGAGCACCTTTGTATTTATATTATATGAGATATAGTGGAACCTAAGGCACAATGAGTGTGTGCTTTTGGAAGAGTGGATGTAGAGATAAGGTTCCCAAACCACTATAAAAATCATATTATTTGTATGTGTTTGATTAAATATTTTATCCTTCATGCACTTTACAATTTTATCATTTACTTTACATCACACCACACACAAGTACAAAAAGAGGAAAATAGTTCTAAGCAATAAATTTTTATATATCCAATTCACCCCTCCCCTCTTGGGTTAAGCCATATTTTGTTGTGGCTGACGTGGGAAGTTTTGTAATTGAGCCTTGTTTTGTTATCAAGGTTCAATCATATGTGTTTCTATAACATTTGTTTGAAAACCTTCTGGCTTCTCAATTGGAAACTCTCTACCAAGACCTACAGATTGAGGATGACCCCTAAGTGTACCCAAAGGAGAAAGAATACCTTGATGTTGGTAGTGCAATCATACAGGACTTGAATTATGCCCACTAGGAGAAGTTTGACCTACATTAGGTTTTGAAAAATTGTCCATTGGCTCATTACCAAGATGTTTGAGTATAGACCAAGTTTAGGCTTCTAACTACACTTAAAACTAGTTTTGGAGTCTATGTTCCAAAGGGATAAGGACTCAGTGAAATTGTCTTATTCTAAGGATAAGTTCTTACATTTTTTGAGCTAAGGAGTCATATTTTTTATTTAGGAAGTCACAGGTTTCGAATAATCTCTCAATTGTAGTTGCAAGTTGTGAATTGGTAACCGTGATGGGTGCAACATAAGTGGCTCAGAATGAATGAATGATACCGGTGATGCTAATGCTCTTTAATCATCTTGATTTTGATGATAAACATGATTAAACAACCAAGTTTTGATGATGAGCAAACATGTGAGTGAAAAGTTAAGGTACTAACAGGTTACATTCCCAAGTGTCGCAGATATAAATAAATAAAATAGGTAACTACACATAGGAAATAACTTTAGAGTAATGGACAGTGTAAACAAGATCACATCAAGTTGAAATCCACCACACTTTAGATTTCATAGGAAGATTAACTAGTAAATGCTCTAAGAAAGATAATTCTGAACTTAGAAAAGGATTTTAGATGCACTAGAATACTTCTAAAATTGAAAGAAACAAGTTCAAAATATGAAGAAGCCATCAGAAGATTCGAAAACAAAATCTGAAGGCACGAAAGCTAATTCTAAAAGCTTCAAAGTAACTTCACAACAAGCTTCAGACGGTGGACACAAGCTTCATAGGTGAACTTCAAATTTGAGGATCTGAGAGGTTAAGTTCAAAAGATGTTGAAGCTATCAGAAGATCTAAAAGCTTTAGAATAACTTTAGAGAAAGATTTCCATGCTTTAGAAGTCAAAAGGAACAATCGGATTTTATTTAGAAGCAAGGAAGCCTCTTCAGAGGATGCTTCAGATGATGAGCACAAGCTTTAGAAGAGAAAATGTAGCTGCTGGAAATGTCAATGGACAAAAGGAACTTTAGAACTTGAGAGACTAACTTCAAATGATCTGAAGGGCATTACTGGAATGAACTTCAAACCGAACCAAAGTTCAGAAGGTCTGAAAGAGAGTTTCAAAAGCTCTAAAATTTAATCTGACAATAGTAACTAACAAGGCACCCAACCTTTAGATTATCTAAAGTTTAACTTCAAAAGGTCTGAAGCATACTTATAAGGCAGATTATGTTGAGTTTAGAAAATGTAATCTAAAAGCATTGGAAAATTTCCATAAGTAATCATTAACGGCCAAAAGTTCCTCCAAGAGTATGAAAAGAGTATTCAAATTACTGGAAGAGTTAGTTGATCAAATTAAAAATAAGTATTTACAAAGCATTCAAATTTTCTTCCACATCTTCAACTCCGTCTGCGCACAACTCTAGAATTGTGTTCAAGGCTTAACCTGCATCGATTCTCAAGGAGTTTGAATTCATTATTCTTAATTGATATATTATTTATTGCTTTAAATTACTTGTGTACACAAACTACCTAAGTGAGAGGCAATTTTGTTGTACAAATTTGTTACTGTTTTATATTTCTACAAGCAAGGGGCTGGCAGTGTTATAGTGTTTATTATAGCAAGTAGGAAAGACTTGCTAGGTTTGTAAGAGTTAGTTGGTGAGCTTAAAAAATCAACATGTGTATTTGATTAGTGTATTGATCAAGGTGTTAGTTGACCTGAGTGTAGTAAGAAAAACCAACTCAAAGAAGTGGTGTAGGAAACCAGGTTGGGCCGAACCACTATAAAAACTCATGTTTAAGTATGTTGTGTGATTCTCTTTATTTCATTTCAACACCATTATTTTAATTTGGCCAAAATATTTAGAAGCTCAATTCACCATTCCTTTTGAGCTACCATAGGTAAGGGACCAACAATTGGTATCAAAGTAGGCTTCACCGGTTATTCTTAAAAACCAAGTTATATAACTTGTGAAGTGATTCCAATGGCCAGTTATTTTCATAACACATCAGTTGAGAAACAGTCTACAACCTGACCCCCATTATTTAATGGAACCAATTGTGAGTACTAAAAAATGTGTATGCAAAACTTTATGATCATCACAGATTACCAGTTGTGGCTTATAATAAAAAATGAAAAGGTTGTCCTTAATATTGAAGATGAATACACTACTGAGGACATTTAGGCAATAGAACATGATGCAAAGACAAACAATTGCCTCTACTACATAATTTTTCCTCTGAATTTGAGAAGATTTCCTCATGTAATTCCACCAAGGAAATCTGGGACAAGTTTGAAGTTGCACATGAAGGTAGTAATCAAGTTAATGAAACTAAAATCAACCTTCTAGTGCAGGAATATGAATCTTTCATCATGAAGGAATTAGAGACAATCTCTAAAATGTTTGAAAGATTTCAAAAGATCATAAATGGGCTAAAGAATTTGAGAGAGAAATATGATGAGCCCAAGCCAATAAAGAAAAAGAGACAGAAGTTTCTCTCATGACCCATGAAGTGTTAATGAGATAGAAGGTTATAGAAGAACCAAAAGGAAAAAGAGTCATAGCTCTAAAAGGAGCAAATTTAGAAGATGATACTCTCAAGGAGAGGCATCAACAAGTGGTGAAGAAGATGAAGACATGGTAATAATCACCAGAAGATTCAAGACAATGCTTAAGAAGAATAAATTTGGAAGTAACTCCAAGAACTTTAGAAGTAAAATTCCAATATGTTACAATTGCAGTAAGCTGGGGCATATGAAAGTTGATTGCCCTAAGCCAAAAAGAAATAAGAAAATCAACAGAAGAAGAAGTATAACTCTTACTTTGATAAGAGAAATAACAACAATAACAGAAGCAGCAAAAGATTTAAAATGAAGAGAAAAGCAATGGCTGCATGGGAGATGATGGAAAATATGATGCAAGAAAGCTCGAGTGAAGCTTAGGAAGAACATGAAGCACAAATCAGCACACTCTCACCAAGGAGAAGAAATCAGGAGGAGCACTACATGAGCATTAGCTTCATGGCCATCCATGAAGATGAGGTAAACTTTGAACCCAAAATTCTTAGTCTTGAAGAAGCTCTGGAAGAATTGTATTCTGACATCAAGGCTTTAAAGGCTAGCCGTAAGGAGAACAAAAAGAAGCTTGATAGAATAATCATTAAATGCTACCAATTAAAAGAAGAAAACTCCAAGCTCAAGGTCAACTAAAGCTTCTTAAAAGAACTTGAGCAGGTCAATGTAGAAAACAATACCCTGAAAAAGACCTTGACATCCACCATATTAAAAATGAAACCAAAGAAGAAAGGTGGACAAAATCCAAAGAAAAAGAATCATGAATCTATAAGAAAAAAAGGACCCAAACCAAACCTGATTTGAGTACCTAAAGAAGTTGCTAATGTTGTAAATGCAACTTATTCTCCTAATGATAGATTAGTGGCACCCAAGAAGCAATGGTTAACAAAATTCTCTGCCACTAACCCACCTGAACCCATTCCCTAATGGATACCAACAATTAAAGCTTAACCATGTCAATGCAAGTGTGCTTGAGAGCCTCAAGAAGCAGCATGTAGTACATTAATAGTGGTTGCTTAAGACACATGACATGGAAGAGGGAACTATTCACAGAGATCAAAGCGAAGAATGGAGGAACAGTTACCTTTGGGGATAATGGAAAAAGTAGATTGGTGGGGATTGGTAAGATCAACCAACCACAATCTACTACAATTTCAAATGTTTTGCTTGTAGAAGGATTAAAACAAAACCTTCTGAGTATAAGTCAATTTTCTAACAATGGTTACAAGGTTATATTTGAATCTCAAGTTTGTTCTATATTAAATGAATCAAACTCAATTATAGTATTTGAAAGAAGGCATGGAAATGTATATGTGGTAGACTTATGTGATATCCAAACCAAGTGTCTTGTTGCAAGCAATAATGAATCCTTGTTATGGCATAGAAGATTAGGACATGCTAACAAAGATATGATTGAAAAGATGTAAAATAAAGACTTTGTTGTTGGCTTACCAAAACTAAAAATTGACAAAAATGAGTTATGTGATGCTTGCTTAAAAGGAAAGCAAGTAAAAGGATCTTTTGAACATCAAAAAGAAGTATACACAACAAAGACACTTCAACTATAACACTTGGACCTTGTTGGACCAACAAGAACTAAGAGTCTTAGAGGAAAACATTAATCATATGTCATTGTAGACCACTTTTCTAGATTTGCCTGGATAATGTTTCTCGCATCAGAAGATGAGGCATTTTGATTCTTTGAAATTCTTAAATGTGTGCAGAATGAACAAAGCTCTCATATTATTGTCATAAGGAGTGATCCTAGTAGAGAATTTGAAAATCAAAAGTTCACTGCTTTCTATGAAAGCAATGTTATACTTCATACATTCTCTGCACCAAGAACACCCCAACAAAATAGAGTAGATGAGAGGAAAAATAGATCATTGTAAGAGATTGCAAGGACAATGTTGAGTGAATAAAATCTACCTCAACATTTTTGGGCTAAAGTAATGAACACTACATGTTGCATCATAAATAGAATCTATGTTATGCCAATACTCAATAAAACTCCATTTGAATATATTATGGCAGGAAGCCAAACATCTCATATTTATTTACTTTTGGTTATAAATATTTTATTCTCAACAATGGAAAGGAAAACCTTGGTAAATTCGATAGTGAATCTGACATAGGTATTTTCCTTGAATATTTCATTGTTAACAAGGCATTTAGAGTCTACAACTTAAGAAGTAGAATTATTGAGGAGTCTATCAATATAAAATTTGATGAAAGTACTAACCCTCAAGGAGAGTTAGTGATTTTGATGATGAGATAGGTAAACTCACAACAACTACGGAGAAAATGAATCTACAAGATCAAAAAAGGGGCTCCACAATTAGAGACAATGCTGGATGAAGATGAACCATCCACAAGTGAGGTAAATAATGAAGGTAACAATTCCCTTCCTAGAGATTGGAGGTTCATTAATGCTCATCCCAAACACCAGATAATTGGTGATATATATGATAAAGTTAGAACTAGATCTTCATATCACCAAGGATGTGGTAATTTGGCCTTTATTTCTAAACTAGAGCCAACATGCATAAAACAAGCCTTAGAAGATGAAAATTGGATCATGGTTATGCAATAAGAGTTGGACTAATTCAAATGGAATAATGTATGGACACTTGCTCCAAGATCAGACCATCAATCTGTCATAAGAACCAAATGAGTCTTTAGAAACCAATTAGATAAATCTGGAATAGTAGTAAGAAATAAGACAAGATTGGTATCAAAGAGATGTTCGCAAGAAGAAAAAATTGACTTTGAAGAGTCATATGCCTCTGATGCTAGGATAGAAGCCATAAGAATATTGTTAGCTTTTGCATCTTTTATAGATTTTAAGCTATATCAGATGGATGTTAAAAGGGCATTCTTAAATAGATGCATAAATGAAGAGGTGTATGTAGAACAACCCCTTGGGTTTGAAGACCTTCATAATCTAAACAATGTCTTCAAATTCAAGAAAGCCCTCTATGGTCTTAAACAAACTCTAAAGCATGGTATGAAAGGCTAAGCAAGTTCTTAATTGAAAAAGGTTTCACTAGAGGTAAACTAAATACCAAACTCTACATTAAGCATGACATGAAAGATATTTTACTTGTGCAAATATATGTTGATGATATTATATTTGGTGCTACTAATAATAAATTATATCAAGAATTTTCTATGGTTATGTAAGGAGAATTTGAAATGAACTTGATAGGAAAATTAAACTTATTTTCTAGGATTGCAAATCAAGTAAATGAAGGAAGGGATATTCATCCACCAAGCTAAATACACAAAAGAACTCCTAAAGAAGTTCAAGTTAGAAGATGGAAAACCTTTGGGAACTCCAATGAGTAAGTCTATCAAGATGGACAATGATAAGAAAGGTAAGTCCATTTGTCAAAACTTTATAGAAGCATTATAGGATCTCTACTGTATTTGACTACTAATAGACCTGATATTATTTTTATTGTTTGCATGTATACTAGATTTCAGTCGCATCCTAAAGAATCACATCTTATAGCTGTTAAAAAAATCTTTAGATACCTTTTAGATACATAAAGCCTTGGTTTATGGTATCCAAAAGGTTCAAATTTTGAATTAGTAGGGTATTCAGATGCAAATTTTGCTAGATATAAAGTAGATAGAAAGAGTACCTTAGGGACTTATCGATTTCTTGGAAGCATGTTCATATTATGGTTCTCCAGAAAATAGACATCTATTATATTATTAACTACTAAAGCTAAATATGTAGCTGTAGGTAGTTATTATGCATAAATTATCTTGATGAAATAGCAATTAGGTGACTATGGTTTGAAATATGTTAACACACCCATTAGATGTGACAATATTAGTGCAATTAATCGGACAAAGAATCCAATTTTACATTCAAGAACTAAACATATAGAAGGCAGGCACCACTTCATTAGAGATCACGTGCAAAATCATAATATCTGCTTAGAATATGTACCAACTAATGATCAGTTAGTAGATATTTTCACTAAGCCACTCTAGAGCATAGATTTTACAAAATTAGAAGGGAGCTAGGCTTGATAGATCCATGTGCATGAACTGTTTGTCATATAATCATTATATAATGTTCTTAGTCACATGATCACAATGTTATATTTATAAATAAATGCACATCAATTCCATCTCTCAAAGTGTTTTTAGTTATGTTTTCTATTATTTAAATGATCTCAAATGTCATACTCTATGCTTTACTAACATTTTCTTGCAAATAATTAGTTTCAAAGGTTCTTTTAGACACCCTAAAAGAGCTTTAGAAGTTGTTTCATGACTTATTATATAAAATTCTAAAATCTGAAAAGCTTAGATACCTTTAGAAGTTCTAAAACTTCACTTTAGAACATCTTAAGATTAGGTTGAACTTTGTAAACTCCAAAATCTAACAAACTTAGACACCTTTAAAACTTCCAAAACTTCACTTTGGAATATCTGAAGATAGGGCTAAAATCCATTTCAAACTGTATGAAACATAACTTCCCTCCTCTAAAGCCTTTCAACACCAATTGAACCACTTTCAAAACATCTAAAATTATAACTTTAGAAGCTTTGAGACTCCAAAACCACACTCTAAGTAGAGGAAACCCCTTCAGAGCATCTGAAACTCCCATATCCAACCTCTGAAACCTAATTTTTAGACTAGACAATTTGAATTCCTCAATTTTTAAATCATCTTATACACTTTCGAATTGACACTATTCCATTCCGATTTCAAGATAACCTTTCACTCTTTCAAAAACCCTTGCTCTCTCAAAACCCTAAACCCAAGTGCTACAAATGGCAAGAATTAAGGGAACAAGCAAGTCAGTGCGTTAATAGAGTCTAGAAGAAGAAAAAGAAGAAGAAAGGAAGCCACTGAGGAGGAGACACCAACCAAGAAACTGAGAATAATCGAAGACAAAACTCGTAAGGTAATCTTCAACAACAAGCTGTCTTCCTTCAAGAAAATTCAGGTTTTGGAGTAGAAGGATTGAACCTAAAAATAACTCAATGGTTAAAGTGCCAAGGATGGGAGACATTCCTAAGTTACTAAGACTTTTACTACACTAGGCTAGTGTAGGCGCTAATCTGCAACTACGATGCTAACACTAAGAGGTCTTGGATTTGCAGAGTAGAAGTGGATTTATCCTTGGAAAATATGAGAGAAATATCAATCTGCCTGAAGTAGAGAAGGATGAGAGTAGTTGGCCCAAGTCCAAGGCAAATTTGTTTTCGAAGCTGGCAGGAATTAGGATAGGGGAGAAGGAGAACTACCTACATGCCAGCCACCTGAACCTGAATCTAAAGCTGGCCCATGTCATGATTATCAATAATATCCATCCAAAGATAAGCAACTCAGATCAAATTTTATAAAGAGAGGCTAAGATTCTATGAGCATTGAAGAATTAGATAAAGATAAACTTAGCCTGAATTATTTTAGATCAGCTGTAAATGGTAAAAGAAAATTCAAGATTCCCACTACTGTATGGGATGATGCTCTCAAAAGTCCTAAAAGAAGTTGGAGTGGATGTTTCCAAAGAAGATGGAGAACCAACAAAACTTTCTAACTCAATCAATTCACTGATAATAAAGAAGATGGGCTTCAAGTAAGTTAAAGGATGTTGGATCTCTGAGAAGCCAAGAAAGGTTGAGCAAATAAAGAGAATAAGAGCATAAGAAGAAGGAAAAGAAGAAGAAAGAAGAAGGAAAGAGTCTATAAGAAGAGAAGAAGAGACTATCAGAGAAGAAGATACAATAGCATCACCCTCTCAAGCACACCCTCCACTTATCCCACTCACCTCAAATCTAAACAACCTACCACCACCCAAGTAGCCTCCATCAATCTACATCAACTCCAAACCCTCCTCCAAAACCAGCGAGAGCCTATGTACACTAGGTTAGAAAACTTAGAAACTAGTGTATCATCCCTCCACTTTGGGGTAGACAAAATTGAGGAATCAGTGCATCACAAGCTAGATGCATTGATCTCCTTGGTTGAGTCTACAAGAGTCCAACCTCAACCAACCCATTCCTCAACCCAATCTTCCCCTACCCACCATAACAAAAGCCCAACTTCTATTAGATCCACTCATCCTTCTTCCACACACTCACCTTCCCAATCTCACACCAAAATTCACTCATGTAACACCTAGGGTGTTAAATTATTGGCAATGGTGTGTTAAAATACATTGTAGTAGTCTTTAGTGGAAAATTTTACTCCATATCTATGAGAATGAATTGTGAAATTGAGAATAAAGTTATTATTTAATGAGGTCGAGTATTTGGATATGATCTAAACTTATATGAAGAAAAAATTATGTATTTTTATGATGCATAAAAAGTGGATTAAATATGTCTTTTAATGTTAAAATTTTATGAAAAATATTATGGCAAAAATATATGAGAAAATAGCATGAAAAAGGGGATAAAAATTAAAATTTAAGGCGAGCCAACAAAACTAGCTCCGGTGGCCCCAGTCGTCAAGGAGGCATAGGGGCACCATCCAGTGGGGTTGGCGTACCGGTGCCAGATTCTAGCGCCGATCAGCGGTATAAAATGGGTGGCTGACTTTTTTGGCCAAAACCTATTTCCATTTTTGCCCTAGTCTGTTCCATTCTCTTTCTCCTAGTATGCTAACCCCGTTTAGTCCTAAATCTTGGCCATTTTGTCTGAGAAAAAGATGATTTATAGAGATTATAATCCAAGCATGCTAATGGGGGTGGTTTTTAGCAATTGGACCATGGAAAACATAAGCAAATCAGATTTCTTGCAAATGGAGTGTGCTAGAAGTTTTGAGCTTGGATCTTCATCTATGGGAGGGAGAGACACCTAGATTCCATGGTAAGATACTTTGCCCCATCCGAATTTGAGTTTCTATTTTAACTAGGTTTTGGGTGTTAAAATTATGGGGAAAATATTTTATTCTTACTTAATAATGCTTTGGAACTTAATTATGCCTTAGAATAGATGATTTTGTTAAGCTAGGGTTTCATGCTAACTATGAATAGTAATTTTACTCCAATTTCATACCTTATGAGTAATAATCATGGAGGAAAATGATTAAGGCATGAATTAGACTAATTTTGAACTTGATTGGGCATAAAACATGATGAGTCATGTCGGTTAGGGTTTTGTGAATGTTGGTAATTGGGAGAAATTTATGATCTCAATGTAATTGCTATGGAGAAATGCTTAATTAGTTGATTATGATGTTTTGGGGATGATTTAAACATGAGAAACTATTTTGGGTGTGACATTAGAATGGCAATGAATTGGGATGTACTTTTTGTTTAGTTAGCATGTTGTAAAGGTTAACTAGATGTTGAGTATGTAGGCTTTTAATTGTATATTGATGAGTATATGTGAAATTTAAATTCTATCACTAAAATGTAATGATTAAATTCATGCCTAAGAGATGTTTGGTAAAATGTCTAACAAAAAGTGAATAATGTAAAAAGGATTTGTTAATGAAGTTGTTATTATGTTAAAAATATTGAAAATGAATTGTATGATAGTAAGAGTACAAGTATAGCTATTATCTTACTTAGGATGTATATGTCTGATGAAATGTTATAAGAATTGGATGATACATGTGTAGAATTATAGGAATTTGTTTGGCAAGCTATGGAGTTCTAAGGGTTATGGAACTCAACAAATCATAAAGTAAGTAGGCATCCCGTTCTTGTTTGAATGTATGTATGAATGGGGATATTGAATATCCCATTTATTTGAATCTAGGCATGTATGATTTGAAGGGGGATAGTAAATATCCCATTATGTTTTAAAGATTAATGTTTATGTGCGTTTGCGAATACATGAGCAACATGAATAGTATATATTCTTTGGATTGACATAATTGGTGTTTTGTGATAGAGGATATCCCTTTTGTTGTAAAGTAGGATTGGATCATGATGTATATTCTTTGTCATTTACCTATCTACATGTTTTGGAATAATGAGGATTGTGGTCCTCATAGCATAAATGTATTTGAATGCTTCTTGGATTGATGATTGAGCCTCATAGTTATGCATTGAGGATGAGATTGCTTATTAGAGAATATTCATGTTCTAGATTGAAATATGCTATTTATGGATTGATTATTGTTTGTTCTTTTTGCCTACTTACTGAGTTGTCCGGACTCACTCCTTCTAGTGGATAGGTTATGCAAGGGAGCTATGGAAGATGTTAATTGAGTTTGCGGTATTTATTGTATTTGGTAGAAATTTGTATTCATTTATAACTGTAATAATTTAATAGAGATGTATTTTGCTATGTAAAATAGAATGATATGTCATAATAGTAGAAAATGTATTATGATTTTAAAATGGATTAGGTCAGGTTGTTGCCATCATGGGGCGACGCAGGTTCTGAGCTGTGGGTAAGTTGGGCTAGTTTAAGGATTTATGATTTGAGTAATAATTGTTGAATTTTTAGTTTTATTCATGATTGGAAATTGTGAGTACAAATATTGAAAATTACATGATGATTGTATATGAGGTTTTGGATCTTGATAATTTAAGGCAAAGTCACAGTATTTTAGGTAGAATATACCCCTTAAAAATAGGAAAACTATAGGAGAATAAGAGAATGGTAACATTCCGCATATGCCCCACTAGAGAACAATCTACTGGATAGCCTAAATGCATAGAGTAGGGGTGTGGGGCATTATAACTCACCTCCCCAAACTAACCAACCCTCAAAATCCTCCCACCGACATCATCCATTTCAAAAGCCAAATCTCTGAAGCCACCTCATCTCGCCACTCACAACCCCAAACCCAACCTCAATCACCCACTTCACACCCAAATCCTTGCCATGCTCTCATTCCATACACGTATAGACACCCTAGGATCCTCCACCTTCTTAAACCTCACATCCCTGTTGGTCCAGAAGAGTATCTGGACTAGCCAAACTCCTAGGATTCACAAGATATTCCAACCAAGTTCATACCAACTCCTCCTTCCACAACTCCTCCCCCTCCTCCTCCAAAGGAATAATGAAGATAATTTTTATCTTCTTATCCGAATCTATCACCCAATCAGAATGTCATATTCTAAATTCAGAACTAGATTAGAGATCAACACAGCCATCTCTAACCTATTTTTTTCCCACAACCTTGTCCTTTCTCCACTAGAGCTATAATTTCCACAACTCTCTGATTCTCAATCCCTCTCTAGAATTCAACTCTACTTGATCCTCCCCTCCATTCCAACAACCACTCCTGCATCTAGAAACATTTCTAGATAAATATTTCCAACACCTCCTTCAACTACTTCCTCCATCCATTCCCCCCTAGGACTAACCTCCCTTCCCCTTTAAGACCTCACCATTTCACCTATATCACTGAGGAAGAATTCACTTCCTTCCATTAGGCTAACCTACAAGCCATTTCTAGCAACCTTCCTCCCCCCTTCGTTGAACTTCTCAACTCTAACCTTTTAAACTCCATCTGGGTTCAGAACAAGTTCCCTAATCCAAAGGCAGACCAAGAACCTATCTCCCTACCTCAGCCTCCACCAAAAACCAAACTAAAAGCCATACCCAAACCAAAATCCACACCCAAACCCAAAGCCACAACAAAACCCAAAACCACTAAAGTTAGAGCCCCACCCAAACCAAATTTCAAACTTCCTCCTAGACCGCTATAACACCCCACTTTTTGGGCATTACTTTAGGGCAGTATCATGAGGAATC
Source organism: Pouteria campechiana (assembly GCA_036873735.1). Lineage (NCBI taxonomy): Eukaryota > Viridiplantae > Streptophyta > Magnoliopsida > Ericales > Sapotaceae > Pouteria > Pouteria campechiana. The sequence continues at coordinate 13,928 of JAYJMB010032158.1, forward strand.
TTAGGTAGAATCTCCCTTGAATTATCCATCTCCAACATGTACAATCCCTTATTATATATGAACATGCATACCAAAATCACCATCAACTAAGTCACCCATATACCCACAGACTGCCTAGAATCGGTAGTTGCATTGTGATGGGGGTAATCAAGAAATTCCATACACATCCTGTTATAGTGACATGCCAGCAAAATAAATTTACACAGATTAATTTACAAAATTTGCTCAACTTTAATAATTTATAATTTATATATATATACATCCCAAAATGCCAAAAGGAGAATTTTCATAATTATGTTATGAACCATAATTAAAATAGGGTGAGTCTGAGCAACTCAGTAAGCAGGCACGTGATTAAACAATAATTAAACAACAAAGTATTAAAATCATGATCATATCACATATCGATGAAAATCTACACTATACTATGTTTCACAACAATGCAACAATGATCCATTAGTATGGTGTATCAATTTATATTATTTAAGTTACATCATAGTCTCATAGTTTATCCATACTCAACTCATCCTTAGCTCATTCCCCACACACCACTATCATCATATTACTCTCATCCATTCAAACCTATACTTCATCAATCTCTCACTATGAGACTATCATCCATAGCAGCCCACCCTCTTTGCTACATAGGTATCATAGGTTCTCCATTCACACCTAATGAGGTAATTAGGCACATTACATAAACCAAGCCATCTAGGCCTCCATGCCAACTAGGCATATCCACATTCAACCATACAACCGCCACGCCAACCAAGCGTCTCAATACCCTACCATAAAGGCCACCACGCCAATCAAGCGTCTCAATACCCAACCATACAGGCCACCACGCCAACCAAGCATACCAATATCTGGCCATACAGGTCACCACACCAACCAGGCATATCAATATCTGGCCATACAGGCCATCATGCCAACCAAATGTCTCAATACGCAGCCATACAGGCCACCATGCCAACCAGGCGTACTAATGTCTAGCCATATAGGCTACCACACCAACCAGGCGTATCAATATCCATCCATATAGGACATCACGCCAACCAAGAGTCTTAATACCCGGCCATACAAGCCACCATGCCAACTAAGCGTACCAATACATAACCTTGCCATTCTAGAATGAACATACCTCACCAAGACCAAAATAAGTATATATATATATATAATTCTATCATTTTCGCATTCCATTTTCATGTTTTAGAATCTCTCAAGGAATGTCCTAAATCCTCCATGAAAGACCTTCTCCAAATGCCTTAAAGAAATTCATCATTTTAATTAACATTAAAAAAATATTCACAAGTTACTGTTCTGGTGCCACAACATCATATTTGGGCGCCACAGTGCCATCCCATGCAGCACCCAACTCGTTGTCTACTATAATGCCATGCTTTCTCCCCTTGCTTTGATTACCCTGTTTATTCCATCCTTTAATTCATTAATTGACATATTCGTTTTAAGCCTAAATTCACTTCAGTTACATCCATAATCATCATCAATTACCACATGTTAACTATACATGGTATTCACATGCTTTTATACAAATTTATATTCATGATTCTTAATAAATGTCATGCATAACTATGCCAATTCATGAAATATAATGATACTCTACACAAGCATTTGCATGTAACAATATCTTAGTGATTACATGAAAACCCTATCTTCCTTATTTTCAATTATGGTGCTACAAGATCCACATTTCAAACATGATCAAAATGTACTTCAGCAAACCTGAATTGAAGTCAAAACTCAGTGCCCGGAATGCATATTCATAAAAATCCAACATAAATACATAAATAAAACACGTATAAATGAACCTACTTACTTTTATGTAACTAACCACACCCTCTTGAATCTTAAGTTCTATTATTCCAAGTCCACTTCAATAGTTTCAAATCATATACATACAATCCATGTCCCATTAGCATTCTTATGCTAGTAAATTCTATGAATCATCAATAGCTTGGTCCCTAACTCAATTTCATAAACTAGCCCTTCTAGAGTTTGTCCAGCAGTTAAGTTTAAAACCTAATTAAGGAGTAATTAAAGGTATAATAATAATGTCTAATCATACCACGCTCTTTTTAGGGCCATTTCATCGAATAACTCATAAGCACTTTTCAGATTCTTCCTTTCTAGCTATAGGCAGTATATGGATTCTTCCCCAAATTACATAAAATCTAGTTTTAACATGACTCACAACCTGATTAGCAATCATAATACCCAAATCATGCCTTAATTCTCCTTTTTCCCACTTTCTAACCCAGTAAAACCCCAGTTCTTTATAAAACATCTTCCACAAGGCGTAATTCTAATAATTACTTAGTAGAAATACTAATTAGGCAAGAAGATCAATTACCCCTTAGCTTCCTTCCACCAATTTCAACCAAAAACTTCCTTTAGTGAAGTTTCCCAACTTTTCTTTCTTTCTTAACTGCTTTGACGGTTTAATTTCTGATTTTCCTTACTTTGGATAGTCGCTACATGCATTACCTTCAATTTCCGTACCGAAATCCATCAAAATCCACTACAGAATTGAATTTCCCAAGAGACTTGGGACGTGGGATGGTTTGGGGCAATGAAATGGGGATGGTTAGGGCTAGTGGAGCAATTTAGGTTACTCCCTTTATAATGCACTGGCAGTGCACTATAACACATGCACATGCGACCCCTCCTGTCAGCAGTTTTGCAATGTTTCCAACATCATTCTATCCAATGAACCATAATACACATATTATTAGTCATGCTCTTCATGATTCTATCAAATTATATTGCTAATTTCTCTAATGTTTCAATGAATATACATGCACCACTCATTTGCAAATTAAAGAAACAATTTACTCATATTTCAAAATTTCAGGGCATCACATTCCACCTCGCTTGTAAAAGTTTCAAACTCGAAACTTAGATGAATAGATGAGGATATTTAGCTCGCACCATATCTTCAAGTTCCCAGGTGGCTTCCTCTTCCGTATGATGACTCCATTGTACTTTTACAAGGAAAATTATCTTACTCCATAGTTGCTTTTCTTTACTATCCAAAATATGAATCATTTGCTCTATATGTTGTAAGTTTTCTCCTACTTGGATTTCTTCTTATGCCAGTAAGTGTGAAGGATCCAACTCATATTTCCTTAATGATGACATGTTGAATACATCATGAATCCCACTCAGTGAGGGTGGCAATGCAATACAATAAGCTACTTTGTCAATCTGTTCCAAAATCTCATAATGACTTATATATCTTGGGCTTAATTTACCTTTGGTGCCAAATCACACCACGACCTTCATCGGAGATACCTTCAAGAAAATTTTGTCTCCCACTTGAAATTCTAAGTCACACCTTTGTATATCAGCATAGCTCTTTTGGCGTGATTGTGCAGTCTGAATCTTTTCTTTTATTTGGGCTACTTTTTCTATTGTATCTGCAATCATCTGTGGCCCCACTAAGGAATGCTTACCTACCTCAATCCAATGCAATGGAGTTTTGCATTGATGTCTATATAAAGCTTCAAAAGGAGCCATTTAGATACTAGAATGATAACTGTTATTATAAGAAAATTCAACTGGAGTCAAATAGCCTTACCCCACTCATGAACACATGCCCTAAGTATGTCTTCCAACTATTGATTCACCCTTTCAGCCTATTCATCAGTCTGAGGGTGATAAGTATTACTAAAATCGAGACGTGTTCCCATAGCCTTGTGTAGTACTTTCCAAAATTTAGAAGTAAACACTAATCCACGGTCTGAAATATTGACCTTGGGTACCCAATGTAATCTCACAAATTCTTTCTAATAAATCAATGCACATTTTTCAGCAGTGAAAGTAGTTTTAACTAGTATAAAATGAGCCACTTTTGTCAATCCATCTACAATCACCTAGATACTGTCAAATCCGACTATTGTTTTTAGTAAGCCTGTAATAAAATCTATAGTAATATCTATCCACTTCCATTTAGGAATTTCAATAGGTTGTAATAAACCACCTAGCCTTTGGTGCTCTACTTTCCCTATTTGGCATATCAAACACTTAGCCACATATCTGGCTATATCATTTTTCATGTCAATCCACCAATACTGAGATTTTAAGTCATGATACATCTTAGTGCTACTAGAGTGAATGGTATAGGGTGAATAATGGCTTCCTCTAATAACTTCTGTGTCACAGCAGTTCCCTTAGGAAGCACTATCCAATTTCGATACCTCAAAATATCATCTGTACCTAATAAAAAATCAGACAATTCATCCCTTTGGGCTTTATCTTTTAATTTCTGGAATTCTTCATCTGTATTGTCTTCTTGAGATGTCCTAATTTCATCTACTAAGGTTAGCTGAATGCTTAACTGACACATTTGGGCTACAATTCCTTTCATCCCACATGCAAGTCTAATTACCTTAGTTCTTCAAATAGCTCTTCCTTTCGAGTAAGCATGAATGTCATACTGCTCCCAAATTTTCTACTCAGAGTATCAACCACTACATTAGCCTTTCCTGGATGATAATGAATAGTAAAATCATAATCTTCCAGTAATTCCAACCACCGTCTCTGCCTCATGTTTAGTTATTTCTGGGTAAAAATGTATTTTAAACTTTTATGATCAGTATACACATTACACTTCTAGATAATGTCATCATCTTTTCAAGGCAAAGACTGGTACCTCCAGTTCTAGATCATGGGTGGGATAATTTCGTTCATGGGGCCTCAATTATCTAGATGCATATACAATCACATTTCTATTCTACATTAATACACACCCAAGTCCTTTCTTAAATGCATCACTATAGATTACAAATCTGCCCTGTCCAGATAGCACAATGAGAACTAGCACTTCTACCAATTATCTTTTCAATTCCTAAAATACTTCTTCACACTGATCACTCTAATCGAATGGGCTACCTTTACAAGTTAATTGAGTTAAGGGTATAGCAATTGTGGAAAATCCTTTGACAAATATCATATAATATCCTGCTAACCCCAAAAAACTACGAACATTTATCATCATACTCTATCTAGACCAATTCACCATAGCTTCAATCTTATGAGGATTAAATGAAATACCTTCTCCAAAAAAATAATAGCCTAAAAAGGCTACACTGTTCATCTAGAAATCACACTTCTTCAATTTTGCATATAGTTTCTCTTCTCCTAGCCTCTACAATGCCACTCTCAAATGAGATTCATGTTCTTACTTATTCTTGGAATATTTCAAAATATCATCAATAAACACAATCACAAAGTGTTCTAAGTAGGGTTTAAACACCCTGTTCATCAAGTTTATAAAGATAACGAGGGCATTTGTTAACCCGAATGACATTACTAAAAACTTATAATACCCATATCAAGTCCTAAAAGTAGTCTTAGATACATTTGCCGGCTTAATTCTCATCTAATGACATCCTGACTACAAATCAACCATTGAGAAAACTGTAGCCCCTTACAACTGATCCAATAGATCATCTATGTGGGGCAATGGATACTTGTTCTTAATGGTCACTTTATTTAATTCTCTGTAATTAATACAAAATCCCAGGCTTCCATCTTTGTTTTTGATTTTCATAAATAATATTAGCACATCGTGGTGACACACTAGGATGTATAAATTGTTGTTATAAATGCATGGTTTCTATGACAAATAAAACTTGATTAAAGATTGTGTACTAATGGTCGTTGCCAAGATTTTAGTATGCAGAATCAAGTTGCAAATCTTAAGAAAAATGAGCATAGAAGACATATTCCATGGTGTCAAGGCTTGGGCAAGTAAAGAAGCAAAAGATAAAGTGTCGTAATAGACAAAGCATGAAGGATTCGGCTATTTCTATTCGCATGTCAAAGTGGAAGATTATATGTAATAGATGCAAAATAGTATGCATATAATAGACTTCATCCATCATAAACAAGTCACAGTTAAGCCAATGGTTGTCTGATGAGAATAAACAAAAGCAAACAAGTGAAGATCTTCCAGCGAAGCAATGTAAGAATCGTATGGCAAAGCAAAGACTTCGTCTATCATAAGTGAGCCAATGATTATCTATTGTCAATAGACAAAGCGAAGAAGTAAGGATTGTATGGTAGAGCAAGGACTTCATTTATCATAAATGTGCCAATGATCATCTGCTGTTAACAGACAAAGTGGAGAAGGATTGTATGGCAAAGCGAAAAGTTCATCTGATGGAGCAACAAAGTTTTGTCTGTTCAAAGCTAAGTTCAATAGAGAAGCAATGAAGAAAATTCATCTGTGCCTTAAAGCTTAGTCTATTACTTATAATATATAACCCATTAGACGAAGCAATGAAAGAAATTCATCTGCACTCCAACACTCCATCTGTTACTTACAATAGATAACTCATCAAACGAAATGCTAAAGAAACAAGACATTCATAAATATGTTGTTCAACAGACAAAGCACTAGAAATGATGATTCATCTACCAGCACTAGAAAGGATAATTCATCTACTACTTATGAAAGACAAACCAGAAGACAAAAGAAAATTTATCTTATGAACGACTGGATAGATACTTCATCTATCATAAGTAAAACATGAGCAATGGGCAGGACGAATCATTGATCTTCAATCAGCATTAATAACACTCTTTTCATATTGATGAAAAAGCTAGTCATCATAGTTATACCTCAACCAGAACTTATTAAGAAATCAGAAATTATCTTCTCCAAGGTCGGTGTTGCAGGCATTTAAACATATGAGGATTAAGCAAAAGTTAAAAAATTCAAAATACACTAATCAAAATGGTCTTCTGTCATCAATGAAGCTCACCTACCACCAACAACTGAAATTCAAAGTAGCTATAAATGAAGCATCATTGGAGCAGGAGGAAGTAACCAAGTATCTAGAAAATCATTCAAAATCCTCTTAGAAGCATTTACTGATTTGAACTAAACCTTCTGCAATCCTTCAAGAGTCAAGAGCCTTGCATTCAAACCTTTCTCACCTTTCTTTGAAGGCTCTCAACCACCTTTGGGAAGATCATTTACTTCTACATTCAATTTTAAGAAACTTTCTCCTGTGCTTACTAAGAAACACTTGTGCTTGAACTTTTGATATTCAATCTTTGTAAATTCCTTGAGCTATTGATTGAGACTAGACTCAAGAAGAGTTGTGGCTATCTGAGTATAGATAAGAATTGTTTATTTAAGCCTCCTAGAGCTGGAATCTAGAAGAGTGCTAGGACCACTATGAATACATCCCCTAGAACTATAATTTAGAAGAGTGCTGGGAGTAGTGTTCATGCCCCCTAGAGCTGAAATCTAAAAGAGTGCTAGAAGTACTATTGTATTTTTGCTATTAGAAATAGTGGAACCCAGGATACTAAGAGAAAAGTGTTCTTGGAGGAGTGGAGTAAAGTAGTTACTCGAACCACTATAAAAATTATTGTGTCTTATTTATTTGTGCATTTGTTGACTGAGTGATTGATTGCTACAGGGATAATTAATCGTAAAGGGGTTGAGAAATAATTTTTAAGTACCCAATTCACCCCTCCCATTTTGTGTTTCTGCCTAATCTTTGGGACTAATATAAATCCCTTGTCCATCAAATCTTGTAATTACACTTTCAATTCTACCAATTCCACCGATGTCATTCGGTATGGAGCCTTGGATATTGATTCTGCTCTATGTTGAAGATCTATATGAAACTCTACTTTTCATTTTGGCGGTAATGCGAAGAATTCACCCGAGAATACATCTGGGAAGTCTCATACTACAGGGATATCTTTCAATGATTGATGCTTCGAATGGGCATCTATAACAGATACCAAATAGGCCTCACACCCTTTCTGCGCTAGGCTGAGGGCTCTCATAGCTGTTACAAGTTTAGGCACTTCACCTTTAAGCAAACTCCTAAAGATGATTTCCTCCTCATCAGGAGCTTTAAGGATTACTTGTTTAATTTTACAATCAATCTTAGCTTCATATGTGGCTAGCCAATCTATGCCCAACATAATATCCAAACCTTCCATATTCAACACAACACAATCAAATCAATATAAAACTGCCTACACTAATTACTATGGGAATGTCATAACAGGCTTCAGAAGTTATACTAACTGCTTTCAATGGAGTAGACACTTCTATCACATGTTGCATAGAACATTTAGTTAATCCTACTTTATCCACAAATGCAATAGACACAAATGATTAAGATGCACCCAAGTTAAATAATACATATGTCATGCAATCACAGAAGAAAAGATTACTCGTGACCACATGGTCCGTAGCCTAAGCTTCCTAACCATTAGTCGCCTGGATTACTGTAGTCATTTGAGACCTCTACTCCCCCCTACTGATGTCCAGGAACTATATTAGGTCCATGACCTCTACCCCTCATCTAAAATCGGCCACGTTCAAGCTGTGGTGGTGCTCAGGAGGTTACACTTTCACTCCTCCCTTGCAAGGAAGGACTATCCCATCATATGTGACCAGGTTCACCACACTGGTAGTAAGTGAGTGGCCTCTTCCGTCCTACTCCCCGTGTCTGCTCAGATGTTTGACTTGTTTCTCTCATGTGTCCCAGGGTTGACTTTGTCTGCTATCCTTCCATCCTTCTAGGTTAAAGTGGGCTTTTAGGCCTTAGATGCCCTAGCTGTTTACAATGGTGACAAACTCTCTTAGAAGTTATACAACTACTATGATCATTTTGAGATCTCTTTCTACGCCCCTAATCACTATCTTTGACACATCATCTCTCTCTAAATTTGAAATGTTCCTCCTCCTCCCATTCAACCATGGGGGCATACTCTAAAATATCTTCATGGCGGGTCAACATGAGGGGAGCTACATCCCTCTAGATGGGCAATCTCAATCTTTCTTGGAATTTCTGGGTTGTTTCCAAAGAGTCGATTTAGGCCCATGGCATAAACCTTGCCAAAGACAGAAATTGTTTATCATATTCTTCCACTGTCCTTCTGCCCTACATCAAAGTCATGAATTATGTTGCTTGCCTAGACCTTTCACTGGTTGACACATTCAGCAAAAGACTATTTCTCTGAACTCTACTCAAAACAAGCCCACACCATTATTTGGTGCAGTCAACCTCTTTATGTTCCACTAGCATTCAACATTGCCTTCCAGCTGGTAGACCACATAACGAACTTTATGTTCCTCAAGGCATCGCATATATGTGAACACTTTTTCCATCCTAGAGTGTAACACCTAGGGTGTTGAAAATGAGAATTTTTGTTTTCAAAACATATATTTGGGCATTGTGAGATGATTTGAAACATAAATATAAGAATTGTATTGGAAAATTGATATGAATTAAGTGAACTTATGAGAAAAGTTGGGATGAGTTAAGTTATAGATGTGGGGATGATTTATTGGTATGATCTTTAGTATATATGATGAAGGATTATTATGAACTTTAATGGGATTTTATTATGTTCATATGTTAATATTAAGGAAGGATTAAATACATGAGTGGTATATGAAGTGAAATTGTGTATTGAGCACAAGAATATGTTAAGAAAATGTTAAATTTGAAAAAGGGGTCAATTGTGTCTAATTGTTGACCTAGATGATGGGTGATTTAAGAAAAGTGTTCAATATGAAAGTTGTAGAGCTTTAAGTTATATATCTAATGTATCAAGAATTACTTGATTTTGATATCGTATCAAAGTTATGATTAATGCACTAAAATTGTTTCATATGGGTAAAAATTACCAAAAATTGTTACTTTATTTAGATTTTTAACATAGATGAGAGTTGATTTGAAAAATGTGGTTAACATTAAAGTTGTAGCTCTTGTAATTAGCTTTCCAATGCCTTAAAAATCATATCATTTTAAGATCGTATGAAGGATAGATAGTAGAAACAATTTAAATGTCTTTGCGGCATTAAAAAGGAGGTTGCAATGCTAGATTAAAATGGAAGAGATGTCCAACAAGTTGGTGCTGTGGTACATAAATCCCATACCACGGCACAGAAATTCCCATGCCACGGCACAAAAATTCCATGCCACAACATGGTTTCAGTAAGGCAAAAATTAGGGTGTCCAGCAAGTCTGTGCCGCGACATAAGTTCGGTGGTGCGTCGGATCACTAGAAAAATGCAACTTTTTAAGCTTGGTTTCATCCCATTTTGTCCCATTTTTCCATTTCGTTTTCCCTCTCCCAAGCCCCAGATTTACCCCAGCCCCATTATGCCCAATTTCATGTTATTTTTGTTAGAAATTCATCTTATTTAGGTACATAGTCACATGATCTTTCATTTGAACTTAAGTTTTAGCTATTTTGACGATGGATGAAAGAAGAAAAAGTGATTTTCTACAACATATGGAGGCCATGGAGTCTTTTAAGCTTGGATTTGTATTCTAGGGAGGAAGCCACACATGAGAATGAAGGTAAAACACTTTTCCCCAACCGATTTTATGGTTTTTGTCTTGCTAGGATTTATAGCTATCAACAAATAGTAACATTTTAGGGAAGATGATGGGTTTTGTTCTTGGGATAATGGGAAAAATGAATTATTCATACTTAATGACATTTTGAAACTTAATGGAGCAAGAGAAATCATAATATTGCTAAGCTAGGGTTTCGTGCTAGTCGTGAATAATGGAAAATTTAGAAAATTTCTTGATTTATGTGTAATTTATATGGTGGAAATGGTTCATAGATTAATTATCATAATTTTGAAGTGATTTGGCTAGGGGAAACCATGATTTATGCTTGTTAAGGTTTAAGAGAAACTCATAAACAATGATTTTTGCATGAATGGCATGAATTGTATTTTAGTTCCTAGGGAAATTTGATTAATGCATGAGTTAGATTGTTTTAGGACTTGTTTGGATTGTTTGGGAATGAAAAATCTGATTTTTGGATTATGACCTAGTTGAGATTTAAAAGGATTTTTCTATATGGGCTATGTGAACCATGAATTGATTGAACTAAAAGCTTAATTAAGTTATTTTAAAGTTGTTTAAGTGTATATCATGTTATATACAAAATAAATGTTTTAAGAAACAAAAGTTCCTTAAGATATTTTGTGAAGAAAGCATAGTTTAACTAGTGCCTATTACATGTTTGATGAAATACTTCCATGAGAAAAGTGATGTGATTATTATAGCCTAAGTTTAGCTATGAAAAAGGTGTTCACATAGTGTATTGACTATATAATTATAATGATTAAAGAGTATGGTTAATGTAATTTATTGAAGTGATATGATCATGCTTATAAGTGAATGAAAATTGTTGTGTGTATAAGGCCAAAGGAGATAGAGGAAAAGCTTTGGAACTCAAGAGGTTGTAAAAGGATTCTTGCGACAACGAATCAAAGGTTGAGTTGAGATGTTATGGAAATGAGTCTTCATGAAGGTAAGTAGGCTTTTCGCTGTCAGATTTATGAATGGGGATGATGATCATCCTATTTATTTTGTAGTCGGGCTGGTATGATAAGTTGATATGCTTGTTAATGAAATACATTCTCATTTGACTATAAACTATATGTTTGGGTTTATGATGTGATGTATTGTATACCTGGTGGGGATAGTTGGACCCCCTAATTGTGATTGGATATGGATATTTATAATGAATGTATGAATACATTGCTAGGGGTAGGAATGACCCCTTGGTTATTCTCTTGTGTGATATTGGATTATATTTGAAAACTATGGGACATTTGGTTTGCACTAAATGATGTTTAATCCATTATGTAAATTCATGAATTAAGAATATTAAAGGTTATGGATATGATGAAATTAAATGATATAGAATGCTTTGCATAAGGTGATGTTGAACATGGACTATACATGCTTGATTATTGATTATTATTTTCTAGCCTTGCCTACTTACTGAGTTACTCAAACTCACACCTTCTTATTTAAATTTTTTGTTGATAGGTCAGGTAAAGGCTTCCAACAATGGATTGGAGATTTATAAGGAGGATTTGAAGATGTTCTTCTGATGGTATGATGGTATGATAGAATGGGATTGTAATCCCATTGTATATTTGTGTAAGTGTATTTAAGTAATTTCAATTGATGTTTAGAAGAGATGTATTGGTATGTCATAATAGTTTCTATATGATGTTATAAGATAAAGAGAAAATATAAATCTCCTAAGTTGTGTTGCCATCATGATAGGTTTCGATCCTAGGCAATTGTGCGTGAGAGTGAATTAGGGTTAAGGTTATTATTTTATGATGATGGTTTATATTAGAAATTATGAATGTTGATATTATGAAATTATTTGATTTATGTATACTAAGTATTGATCTTGATATTTTCAACGGAGACTGCCCAATTTTTGGCAAAAATTTTCCTTAAAAATAGGAAAATTATTGAGAAGAAAGGGAATAACAGCATCCCACATAGGCCCAATAGAGAACAATCTACCGAATAGCTAAAATGCATATAGTGGAGGTGCAAGGCTTAACATGGAGATCCATTTGTCCACAATTCGGAAGTCCTTCTACCCTTTGAAAATAAGGGGCTTCATATTATGAAAAACCTTTATATTCAATTCCATTGTTGGCTGTACTTGGGATGTTTGCCCTAAGTCAACCACCAGCCCTCTCATAGGAGCTAGTCTCACACTCGGCTTAGCCTTGTGAGTAGGCTCCTCTGCCAACCTTCTTTACATCTGTAACAACTCCTGAAGAGTTTGGGCGATACTCGTTATCATTGTCATCATGGCACCGGATTCCGGCACTATCCCATGCATTGGAGGAACTGTCCTGCCATCAAAACCCATGGAATTTGGCCAATTTTCCCATATCGGTTCCCTCTCAGCCTCTAACTTCCCCATTTCTTTCGGCTTAATGACCACTTACATCATCTACTTCATTTGAGGTTGGTCTAGAGCCACCACCCTGCCTAGGCTATTCTTCTTCCCTTAGGGCTTTTGGCTGAGCCCCTCTGATAATAATGCCCATAGCTTGAAAATAGCAGGCTGCATTTGTGACTTTTCCTCCACCATGGGGGCTTTTCCTTTATCTAGTCTTGAGGGGTGTGATTTGAAAGTTTTCAAAAATCTCAAAAAATAAAATCCTCTGTTTGTCTTCCTCGTGCAATTGCAGCAAATGGTGGGTTAAGAAACCCACTGGAGACCATCGACGATGTTTGCTCCTAAAATTAGAGGAGTGTTGGATGGTTCTGTTGACATAGATGGTGGTCAACAACACAGATGTGAAACTTTCAGAATTGTTGGAAGTGAGGAAGATGACCCCAAGGATGGGTTTCGGTGTCTATGTCATTGGATCTAGCAGTAGAGGCTTTGAAAGAGATTTACAACTCTATGAGTTGTTGGAGCAGAGCTAGAAGTCGCCAAAGATGGGAAAAATAGCATTAATAGTGAATTTTGACACTTGTAATGTTTTTTTCGACGTCCCTAGTTGCCAAAAGTGGAGGAAGGCTTAGATGGTGTTAGATGTGCCCAATCTATTAACTAGTGGTCAGATCGTAGTCAGATGAGGTTTGGTCACCCATGCACAAGTCGAACAACTTCAATAGATGGTTGAGATGTTGATGGGTTGTTGAAACTATCGACAACACTGTAAAAGCCTTTATGTGAATAGTGGAATTAGGGATTTGAGATGTGAGATTAATCTCAAGGTTTACTTTGATACCAAATTAATGTAGAACAAAAAGAAAGGAAAAAAAAGAGGAAAAATCCTCAAAGGGGATAAAAAGGGAAGAAAGAGAAGTAGGGAAGAACTTAGGAAGAATTGGGGTAAAATAAGTAATGCATCTCAATTATAAAGTGTTAACAATCCTAATACAAGCTACCTTATTTATAAGCTTAGAGGCAAAATCCTAAAAATATGCGTAAAATATGCGCAACATCTAAAATATCAAAAAGAAACTCTAACCCAAACACAATATTTAAAATCTCTAATCAAACAAACAAACTTTAATTTCTACAATTGCACTTAGAATAAGTACGAAGGCATACATTATGATCCCCATCAATCTTTTTAACTAACTTTGATTCTTTACATTTCTTTCTTGAATTCTTGAGAGTGTTAAGGATATTTTGGAACTTGCCAAACATCTCACTAATGGTTTTCTTTTTCCATGGATTGAAGGATTCATATTTGTTTGGGTTGTCCCCAAACGGAATGCTGGTGTAGCTTCCAAGATCTTCCCTCCTTAATCCTGCAAAACTAGAACACAAGTCAGAGGGCGTCGGGGGGGTTCCCGGCGTGGACACTCCGACGCTCAAGTCAGTATACGGGATTTATAGAGGGAGGATGGATTGAGAGAGAGTGATTCTGGTCTGGGAATGCATACCTGGTCCGTATTTATAGATGAGCGAGGGGTGCCGTTGGGAGTCTTGCGATTCGGTGCGCATGGCGAATTAAGGAGTTTCACATAGAGGAGGGATCTTTGGGATGCGTATCCTGTCTTTAGGATTTCTCGGGATTTGGGAAAAATCCCAGAATCGATAGTACTCTGACATGGCGAGTATGCCAGTTTGTCTGCTGACATGTATTAGAGTTTCCTAACAATATTCATGAACAAGGAAATTTATTTTTATCTCCTCCACCTACCTATTGCCTTCAAGGGCTACATAGATCTTGTTTCATATGTCCTTGGCAATATCACAAGATGATATTTTTCAAATTCTAAAGGCATCAAAGCATAATAGAGATTTTTATCCTAACTATGTCCTCAAGAATATGTTTATAACTAGTGCCGAGGACAACTCTTCTATCTTTAATAGTCAGTCACAGTATATGATATATGACTATTATAAAATTTTGCATCTACATTTCTCACTACCCATAATTCATGCCATCAAAATATGGTAGTCAAGTAATGAATTGACCTTTAGGAATGGTGTTTTGGTTAAATGCTACCATTTAGATGACTTCTCAATAATAGGTTAAATTCTTAGAATCTTAGAAAAGAATCCTACTATGATACCAAATGACAATCTTCATATGGCAAGAAGACTCAAGAGGGGGGGTGGGCGGTATTGAGCCTTGATCATTTTTTTGTAGTTAATGCAAAAGTAAAAATGGAAGAGAGAAGATGAACAAATAAATCTCATAAAAGATAAACAATTCAGCACCTACTCTACCCTCCAAGATAACCCTTATCTCAAATTTCACTAAAAACAAGTGAACCTCAAATACAAACTATTGGTATCTTCGAGCACGCCAACTGACTCTTACAATTACCACAGCAAGGATACTAACCTTACACAAAAAAGTTACGAATAAAAGAATCAAAGTGTACTATGTTTTGCCTCTTAATAGGCTCAGTTTGTACAAAATGAAAGCACAAATGAACTAAACTTTACTCCTTAAGTTCATAGAAGAATAAACTCCTTAATCTTCAGTAATTTGATAGAACTTTAATGCACTTCGATCACTTTGAATGCAGGGAGAGATTCTTCATTTTTCTTCTTTTTGGTGTTGTTGAAAAATTTAATGCTTCGTAAGATGAAAACACTAAATCTGTATTTAAATGAACTCTAAAAGATCATAAATGCGTCTGACAACAAGTATTTATAGATTAGAAGGCAACATTGGTCGTTTCCAATCGTCTCTATTAGAATTTAATCATTACAAGCAACAAGGCCTTGTGGGCGGCCTTGTAGGTGCCCCTATAGGATCACGAGGTCCTGTTCTGTATGGGCCAGCCTTATCAAGGTACCCCATCCCTGTTGGGACAACCCCAATGAGCTCCAGCAAGGCACTTGAGAATGCCACTATTGGAGTACCCAATGGACAATCCTGTCCTAAAGACAGTTCTCAAGAGGTTCTCTCTGAGAATTCTCTAACAACTCCAAAGTTTCCAAAGTGGTGAAACGTCCCTTGTGGGTCCCCAACCAACCCTGTCGACTCCCTTGTCCACGACAACTCATGGAAACTTTATAAAATGTTGTTCAATGAAGTTTTTGACCTTTTTTAATTTGATTTAAATGGTTGTCTCGGTATTAAATGCTGTCCAACTTTTCCTAAAATCTATAAATTACATGAATACAACAAATTATAAATACAGAAGTTTAGAAAACGATATAAGACGTATGTCTTCTCTACTAATCTGACTTTAAACATATAAATACGCATGCTAGGACCCTAACTTTGTCATTCAAAATTTTATTCATTGTTAGAATCAAGCTAAAGCACATGTTTGGTCTTTACATGGTAGAGCTTTGAGAACAAAAAGGGATAATAGATTTTATTATTAATGAAAATTTATCTAACGGTTAAGACCATTGAAATTTTAAATCTAATGGAAGATTCATGCATTGAGAAAATCAAAATATTTGAAGAAAGAGACAAACAAATTTATTGACAGTGATGAAACTACTTTCAAGATGGAAGAATAAATTTTCAAGAAGAATCACGTAAAGGTAAAATCAATAACATAATGAATCAGACTTTTACGTTGTCATCATTGAAGAATTGACACTTCTAAAGCACATGATGACAATGCCAAAAAAGAGAAAAGTCAAATGGTGTTTTCTACAATATTATCTCAGAAAAGAGCCAATAGTTCAATGTATTGGATGACATTATCAATTATCATCTAGGTCCAAGAAGACACACTACAAGAAAGAATAAATTTATTAACTCAAATTGACTTCAAAACTCAAGTATAATATTTCTTAAAGCCAGGGAGAATGCTGCAAAACATGATGAAACAATTTAGGGTTTAGTTTATTTTACGCTTAGTTGAAATTTTATATACTTAATTACTAAATTTGGAACTTGATATAAGCACCAAAGGATCCAAATATACGTAACTTGATTGATGATTTATATTACTATTTTACTCGTTTTATTTTTCGTTTTTATTTATTCATAGTAAAATTAGGGTTTTGATTTGTATATTAATTTTCTATAAATAAGATAACATGCATGAGAGTTAAATTCAATTCAATTTGATTATTGAAAGCTAAACACCACATGAATTCAATCCCCATGGAAACTACAAAGTTAAGCATAACTATTGAGAATAACGTAATTTCTCATACCTTCATAAATTATTGTCCCAGTGAAAAAAAATTCTGGCCATGGGACAAACTCCCCTATGAACAGCTGGTCCTTTTATTGTTAGGCATCAAGAATGCCCACATAAACATTGATGCTAACCAATCATTATATAACATTAATACATATAGCTGAATCCACCTAACAATGTCAAGGGTGGTACTCCGAGACAAATTGGAGACCTGTCAAGAATTTTTAATTACTTGAACCTTGCACAGACTGCATATAAATGTGGAAGTGAAATGTAGCTCATCTTGATGTTGAACAAGTTCTTGATAATTTCCTAATCTTTTCACGCATCTGAATATTGAACAATTTATAAAAGATAGATCCATCATATCAATCCTACTGTTCCCCAGGCAACATGGTGTCTTCGGGGAGGTCACAATATGCATTACCCTGCAAAACGCAAATAAAAGTGGATATTCTGTTTAATTAATACCTTCAATATAGGACTCCATACAATTACCTCCCCTGTAAGGTGGCCAACGCATCTTTTCTCAGCCAGCAACTCAGCTTCAGTCTGTCATTGAACAGATGAATCAAATTAGGATAGAGGTGAATGCCAAATTTCATGAGAGTAGATATCAATACAGAAATCTACCTTTTTTCTACGTTCAAGAAGGAAATCATCATCAATGATGACATCTCTAACCAGTTCATAATTGCCATCTCCCTGAAAAATGACTGTTCAAAGGTGCTCTGTGTTGAATTTGAAAAAAAAATCTAAGCATGACTGACCTTTGATCTGCAAGGCATGCTAAAAACAATGTCCTCTGCTATACCATAAGAATTTCCATTTGTATATACCTGCAATTTCAAAGCACATTTTAGAACAAATTTGTTACTCTAAACCAAAATATGAAGCTTAACTGAATCAGTGGCTACACAAATAGTGGATGGTGAAGGCAGTGATTTATGCTATGATATTGTAATTTCTCAATCAAAACAGTTGTTCTTTTAGGCATAAGTGTAGAACAGGAAGGGAAAGAAGCTAGAACAAAGAAGAAAGGTTCTCTCAAGTGGATGAGATGAGAAAATTTGGGAGAAAAATAAACGAATTTTAGGAATATGAGATAGAATCAAATTAGAAATCACTTTTATCTCAAATCATCAACATAATATGAAAAGCTAAAATATCTTTAACTTCATTTATAGAAAATAGAAATGCAAGGAAAAACTCTAATACCAATGCATATATAAATTAAAATCCTAAAGAAATCTATAATTTAAACCATTCATCAAGTATATCTTTGTGTTGATCACTTGATGCATATATCAAATTTCGACCTCAAATAAGCATCCCTAAAAATGAGTCAACCCCAATATGTCGATCAGTCACATTGAATTCTTCACCAATGACCTTTTTCCTAGCTTTTTCTCCTCTTATGGCCAATACCTGGTAATGCAGATTTGCAAATATGTGCATCATGTAGAGACAGATTTATCAATGATATGAATCAAGATTAATATGAAAGCTTCTAGAACAGAAAATCAGTATCCTTTTACAGTAAGCTTACCCCAGAAGAAAACCAATCCCCTTCAGGTGTGGGTGTAACAAGAGATCTTATAGCATCAACAATTGACACGGCAGTTGATGCAGCAGAAGATCTGCCCCATTTTTTGATTAAGACACCACCACGCTGCAAGAAAAGTTCATTTCCACAAGGATAAATTAAAGATAAGAATATTAATTAGTACAAAGAACTTTAATAGAAGAATATCAAAGTGATTTTGAAAGTTGGAAAATGATTTTTGATCACATAAGTATGAAAATAAACAATAGAACATTCTTTCATAGAAGAAACCTACAAATATGATCATAGTTTGAATATGTTTTAATAGACACATTGGTGGGGATATTCATTTGTTAAATCAATTTATGTTCATAAACTCTACCTGCTGAACCCTTTGAGTGAATTCTTCCCGTAACCACTTGGTGTCTTTGATAACTTCTGTCGCAGGTAGACCATTGATTCTAGCATTCAGATAATCTGGAACCTGTTAAGAATATTTAACTAAAGTTTATCACAAGTGAATCTGAATATATGAGACAAGCTTCAAATCTATAAATAGTAAAAATTGACCAGGAACTCCTGAAGAATCATTTTAAGGTATTAGATATCCTGGACATTTTTAATCTATTAATTACTTGAGTGGTGGAGTGGTTTCCCCATATGGTCACATTTGACACTTTATCATAAAATACACCCGCTTTAAGGGCCAGCTGCAAAACCATAATTAATCATATATTAACAATAAATATAGGCAAAAGAGAGGGAATGGAAAAGGGGAAAAACTTTGCGAATGAGCTTAAATGGGCATAAAGCGTATACCTGGCATTTGGCCCTGTTTTCATCCAATCTAGTTAATGCATGAAAATTCATTGCAGGTATGTCTGGTGCATTTTTCAAACAAATTAAAGCACTGTACAGGAAAATAAGTCAACATTAGCAACAATTGACCTAACAAGAGTATCAAGTTCAAGCAAATGCTTTTCTCACTTTGTGTTGCATGGGTTTCCCACAACTATCACTTTAACATTACGGGATGCAACGGCATTGAGTGCTTTTCCCTACATTATCATTTAAAATCAAATGCCAATACGTAAGTTTAAAACCTGGTCATAGCTTGTACAGAAACATAGACTACTATTACCACCTGCCCTGCAAAAATCTGTCCATTTATATCCAGTAGATCTGCACGCTCCATTCCAGGTCCTCGAGGTTTTGCTCCTATGAGAATTGCCCATTCAGCGTCCTGGAACACCTTGTATGGATTGATGCCGATGCTAACTTCCCTTAACAAAGGATATAAAGAGTCTTCCAATTCCATAGCAACCCCTACATGCAAGTCGGACAAAAAGTCAACCCCACTAAAATATAAAGATTCAAACTTTTAGTTATAAAAGAATAAAATGAGAACCGAAGGGGATGATTTCAAATTCAAATTTATTCCATAATACACATTTTATAGGACAGATCAGTTGTTAATGTTCCATTCTTGTGTAAATTAATTTTTAATCCCTTTAACGATAAGATTTATGCCTATTTAGGTTAATTGATAATCTTCTTTCTCGAAGATTTGTATCTAATACAATTAGCCTTTGTTTGCATCTGATAGAATTTGATAAGCACTCAACCATGGCTGAGAGATCCGATTTGGAGGATTTGGAAAGGAAGGACAAGGCGAAAACAAGGAAACAAACTGATTCTTCCCCCTTCATTCCTTGACATTTCCTTCTTTATACATCTCATTGTTACACTGTTTGGCCCTAACTTGCCACTTGCTCTGGCTGGCTTGATATTCTGTCCTATCATCCCTCCAAGTTGAGTTGTGGAAATTGGGCAGCTAGGTGTGTTAGTGGTTCCATGCAGTGATCGTATTATCAATTTCATCGAATCCCCCATTTCCATACACTATCATCATTATCAAAAACTTGATTTACGATTTGGTGTAGCAAAAGTTGCATTTTGATGATCAAAATCGGATTTTTCTACCTATACATTCGAACACTATGAAGGTATGGAAATCTAATTTTTTTGCTATTTTTTCTTATTTTTTTTTGTTCGAAATCAAGTACTTGCAACATGTAATGCATTATTGCTTTGATTTATTCAGATTTAAACAAGTTTTAACGGCAAAATCTGATGGATTAGGGATGAACACACGATTTGGAAAAATCCCCAAATCGTTTAATTTAATACAAATAGCCGTTGTTTATACATGAAAATGGAAATTACATGTTAGATTTGTTGAAAAACACTAATTTTCAATAAAAAAAATTGATTTTTTTAATTAGGAATTTTGCGAAAAAAGCCTAAAACGGTATTTCTTTAAAAAACCAGTGTTTAGATCATGATAGATGTAACATACTTAGCTATTTTAAGCATTGATTTGTATGGAATTTACGGATACAGATATCTTTTTTTTACATTTTAAAAATAATTATATTTATTTATTAAATAAATAAACAATAAATTTAAATGGGCTGTGTTAATTAACAGGTATATTAGTATAAGTGATGATTAGTATAATAGCATTAAAAATGCAATCAAAAAATTACCTATGATTTTTTATTTATTTCAAATTTTTAAATAATAATTTTTTTAATTGGGGAAAACAAAATTATTTCCTAAAAATTATAAATATGTTTCTTGATTGGTTTTGAATGTTTAGAGTCCTTTTTAAATATTATTGGATGCATATGTTGTGAAGATTTGTTGTTCAAGTCATAAAGGTATTGATATTGTGTGGATAGAAAAAGAAAAAGTCAATTTATTTTGATTTGATATGTTTCATATTAAAATTTGGAGATGTCAACAGATAAGTGGTAAGGAAAGTAGAAGCAAAACTACGCCTCAAGATTTTGCATGGAAACATGGGAAGACGATCCTAAGCATCCCATTTAGAGTTATTTGCAACTACTTTAAGCAAGTTATGAAGTCGAAGGGAATTACTAAACTGAAGGAACACTTAACTTAGAATAGTTCGAATGTTAGAAATTATCCAAAGGTGCCTAAGGAGGTTAGAGCACTTATGAAAGAGGTTATTTAATCAAGTGCGAGTAATAGAAAAGTTCAAAAGTAAAAAGAGAAGGAGATTGCAGCTAAATTGAGTGGTTTACCTTATGATGTTGACGAAAATGAGGATGGTGATAATGAGGGAGGTGAAAGGGAGCAAATGAGGCAGACTAGGGAGGCTAGTACAGTGAACCAATAGGCTAGATTGGAGAGAGATAGACCTGCTTTCCATGATTCTACAAAGGAAGTTGGAGGGGAAAGCATGCAAAGGGAGATGAGCCACACTTAATCTATAAGGGGTCACGGCCAAAGCTGTATAGATAGGCT
>JAYJMB010032169.1:0-35738 GCA_036873735.1 Pouteria campechiana
ATTTGTTTTGAAATTGTCCCCCCCCCCCCCCCCGGCATACCTCAGCCACGTTCTTAGGTTGTGAATCTTGCCCAATATCATTATCTTCAACACCTGTAGTATTTTCTTTTGGCAGCTTAGAAATCGTAGCCCTTCCCCTTTTAAATAACTCTTGGACTATCTTATATGCTCCAATGCGTCTGGTTCCTTTATTTAAAAAATATTTTCATTGTTTCCATAACATAAATTGATGAAGCATACTAGATTCTTCAACTATTCTTGTAGATGAACATGTTCCTCTTGCAGTATTGACTTTTGCATTCCGTGTCCATTGTTTTAATATATGGGTTGGAGGCATGTTCAAAATATTTTTAAATCTGAACAATGCAATAATATGCTTACATGCAATGCCATTAAATTCAAACAATTGACAAGGACAATGTGCAACTTGATTTTTTTTCATTCTACTCCAGAAAACGTTTTTTCTCACTTTCCTGCGTACCAAATCTGAACATATGCTATTGCTCCACATTCCCATGTACATGCTGAAGCTGAGCATTGTAGTAACTGTTTTTCTCCACTTGGACTTAAAATTCTTTGAAAATCGTTCGAGTGTAGATTCCTACCATCCGAATTTCAATAGCATTCTCCGTGTTCATCACAGGTTTCCCATATGAAGTATTAGCATAAGCGTGCAATTCTATCTCACGTCTTCTCTCAACTGCCCTTTCATACCCTTTGGCAAAATCAAGTAAATCAATTTTATGATTTATAAATCCATCAAACATGGCATTCACACTTTCACTTCTCTTTCATGTTGTCATATTAGCTAAAAAAATGTTTTGAGAAAGCCGGTATTCATATTTTACGAATATTGTATATATATTGGAGCCATTTATTCTCTCGTAACTCATACTGTTCAATTGAACCTTCCACTTTTTTTCAAATTCATTAATGCTTTTGGATGCCCAAATGCAATCTGTTCATGTCGACATAAAACTTTCATTGCTATGAATTGTGTCCCAGCTTCTTTGGCAATTTTTTGTTGATGTGCCAAGAACATAATTGATGATGTGCTCGTGGGAAAACTTCAGTAATTGCTGCCATAATTGTTGAGTCTTGATCAGTGACTATTGCTTTTGATGGAGTTCCACCCACGATATTTAGCCACGTTTTGAATAACCACTTAAAATCTTGAACCGTCTTGCCAAAAAGAAGCCCAACTCGAAGTAAAATTGATTCCTTGTGATGGTTTACTTTTACAAATGGTCCAAATGACATATCATATTTATTTGTCTTATAAGTAGTATCAAAGCAAATAACATTATTAAAAATCTCATAATTTGCTTTTGACATGCCATCAACCCAGAAAAAAGATAAGAAACGCTTATCATTAACATTCACCTCAAAACTGAAGTTCGACTTTTCAATACTCTTTTTAAGTAAATGTTTATGCAAAGCTTTCCCACCAGAATCATACTTGGCTTGCCTTCTTTTGAAGGCATTTTTGACATCTTTTTCTAAATATTCCAACTGAGATGTTTCTCCTGATTCATTTGCAAAAAAATCAATTATCCTGGCAACTCCAACACTCGCATCTTTTAAACCCATAGCCAGGTTCAACTCAATATCTGGAACACTCTTGTGTGATCGCAGTGTATATGATTTAATAGGAGTTAACAATATATGATTATGGTTCTTTACAAACTTTGTTATGGTCCATTGAGTCTCACCGACCCTTTTATTCACATAAAGGACAGCTTCACAATTGCAACGTGTTATGCTTCGTGCCTCTACCTGTCTTTCTTCAAGATTTAAAAACTTTTGCTATCACATTCCTGATTTAGAACATCTAAAAATACGACGAGAAATGTCTCCATTTTTTAATCTTCTCATTTGATCTTTTTTTATATTAACTCGATACCACCTTGCATAATTGTTATAAAAAATGTATGTATCTTCTTCAAAATTAAACTTCTTCCCTACGTTGGGTTTTATATCATCAGATGCTGGTGGGATGAAGCTTTTGGTCATTTCATTTGATGTATTTGCTCCTTTTGATAAAACGTTAACATTGACTTCTACTTTTTTAGCCCTCATTTCATCATCAATTTGGTAAGGACTACATGGCTCCATTGAGTTTATTTAAATAATACCTACAAATGATAAAATATACAATTCAAGGATAAGTAATGTTGAGAGGACATTCGGTGACAACATGTAAGATACAAGTAACAGCTATGAAAGTTAAAATGTTGCCCAATCGAAAAACTATATTAGAAGCAGATAAGCTTCACATGATGTAAGCCAAGTAGTAGCACAAAATGCACTGCACTAGTGTCCTTGGTTAATCTAAGGAAGAAGGAAGACAATTTTGTTTTGCCATGCTATAGAAAAAAGATAGCTATATGTAAAATACAAAATAGATATACAATTTCATCAATGAATTTCAATGGGATAGAAATATATGATATACTTGTTTTCTTCCTATTCTGAGCCAAAAGTGGAGATCCAAAATCTTGGATGCCCAAAGAGGGGGAGAGGAAATGTCGGGTCTCTTCCTCCACTCTGTCTTTGGGCAGGCAGAGCAAGTAGCAGGGCTACAGTTATGGTGGGGTGGGTTTCCTTGGGGATTTTAGATGGCAGGGATGGTTATCGGGATGAGCATCCAGAAAAGGAGAAATGCGAAAAATGAGACAAGCCAGGCAATCGTAGGTGGGAGAGGGACAGAGGATCTGATCTCATAGGAGGGAGCGAGAATCTTCTATCTAGATGAAATGACGATCTTGCAATTGCTGGCAAGAGGGAAGGATGAGAGATGAAAGATTTAGATCTGGGCAGGTAGGGCTGGCAGAGAGATGAGCTTTGGAGATTCTGGGGCTGTTCGATCTTACTGTCTTCTCTATTATTTATGGGGAATGGAGAACACGGAGAGCTTGCATTCACTTGTCGTTTTCTATCTCCCTCTCGCATTTTTTTTGATTCTTTATGGGAGGGGTGCGAAAACTGCTAAGTTGAATGAATGACTAAAATTTGGCCCGCCTAGATTGAACGGTCATATTGGTTGGTTGCTCCAGGCACCCTTGGGACCCGGCTGTTTTGAAGGAAAATCCATATTTTTGTGTGTGTGTATGTGTGTGGAAAAGCCTCTAAACAATCGGTTGTTGAGTTGGTTTTTGGCAACCAAGCTCCCAGCCATCCGTTTTCGCCTAGGGATTAGAGCTGTTGGTTGCTGAGTGTTGCTTTACACAGCCTCGTCTGTGCGCAAGAGATGGTCTTCACGAGCAAGCCTTCATTCCATCTCAAAGTTCCTGCGTAGCCGGCTTGCATTACAACTCCAACAGCTATCTTTCCCAAATCACCTTCTTCCTCAAATCATTATAGACAACGCTCTTCCAAGCGCAACAAGAAAACCCTAAATTTCCTTCTTCCTCTCTCTTTCCCAAATCCAAGTAGCAACTTCAGTCTTTTCCCTTTTTGGCCTAGCTTCATTGCCAAAAAAATTCCCTCTCTTCACCTCCTATCGTCTTATTTATACCCCACTTAATTAGGTTTAAATAGGCTCTCCGTAAAGTAAACAAATCTTGCGCAACTTTTAAAAAATTCCAAAAAATAAAATATGGTCGGAACTTCAGCTGCGGCATAAAACCTGCTGCTCTCCTTTTAGCTGAATGCTGCAGCATTGAAATCTTGTGCTGCAGCATTGACTTGTTGTTCACATATGCTTTCACTTCTTTATCTTCATTGCTGTCCACATATCCTTCAATCTTTGTTATTTTCCATGTTTTCACTAAGATTTCTGCATTCATGTTTGATGTAGTGTAAAAGGAGTGAGATTACATGACCTTGATGGATTAGAAAGCCAATAATATCCATTTTCGATAAAAAAATATAAATTTTTGGGTGGAAACAGCCTTTCAAGCTAAAAGTCGTACTTTGCACGACGCCTACGTGATTTTGGCAAAATTCCATTGTTTAGGGGGTCAAAATGACACTTTTTCATTTTTACCAATAAAATTATGTGAATTTTTTGTTTTTATTATTTTGGGGGTGGTTTTGCAATTTCTTAATCTTTGGATATTAGGGTTTCATTATATTGGCTGTAACGCCTTTTGGTGGAAGAAAATTATTAGGTGAATGCACTTCTGAACTAAGTATTCCTCCTGCATCCATTTCAAAGTGCAAAATGCACTTCTGAACTACTTCTGATGAAGTTTTAACAAACTTTTGATGAGCCGCGACACTCAAGTAATCCTCCTGTATCCATTTCAAAGTGCAAAATGCACTTCTGAACTACTTCTGATGAAGTTCCGAGGAATTCTAACGAACTTTTGATGATCCGCGAACTTGAGCGTTGCGGCTCAAAATGAACACTAGGAGTTCTTCAATACTTTTGTGAACTTTAGAACTTCACCAGAAGTTCCGTGTATTCATTGCCATGAAACTTTTGTGAACTTCAGAACTTCACCAGAAGTTCTATGTATTCATTGCAATGAAACTTTTGTGAACTTTAGAATTTCACCAGAAGTTTTGTATTTTCATTGCCACGGAACTTCTGTGAATTTTAGAACTCTTTATTCATTGCCATGGAACTTCAGAGCTTCACCAGAAGTTCTTCCGAACTTCTGTGAACTTCTATAAACTTCAGAACTTCATCAGAAGTTCTCTTTATTCATTGCCATGGAACTTTAGAACTTTACCGGAAGTTCTTCAAAACTTCTGTGATCTTCTGTGAACTTCACCAAAAGTTCATCAGAAGTGCATTTTGCACTTAGAAATGAATGCAGGAAGATCACTTTATTGTTACTTCTATTGTTTATTGACAGTCTTTACATTCTAACTATACCAATGAAACTATAGAAAACGACATAAAGAAAGTATGTGTAGATTCAAGATACAAGACCAAAAGTCTATTGCCTTAAAATTGCACTCAAATATTTTATAATGATTAAGCTTACAATATGTATTCATTGCCATCATAGAGCCTAGCTTTAGCTACATGCGAAGAAAAGACAACCACAAGCTTTAAACAGTAAGTCTTAATGGTGAATCCATCATTACCAAGAATAAAAATGTACTAAATCAACTAAGTCTATTACATAAAATGTTAACTTATGAAGCTTTTCATTAACTACTGCAAACTTTAACATCTTCAACTCTATTTTAATATCCTCATTCATAGTAGCAGACTGCTCTAGACTTTTGACTTCCTTGTCTCCATCATGCTTTTCCTTAAAGCTTGGATTATGCTCCTGTAGTATAATTTGAGGATCAAGCCATTCAAAAAAGTTGCAGGACTTATTTCCATCCTATATAAAAAACACATATGTTAGGACGTTGCCATTAATGTCAAATATAAACATTACATTAAGTTACTACGTATAAAATAATAAGGGCAACGAAAAAAATGCCTTCCTGGATTTTTTATTGTAGTAGAGGTCAATAGAACAACTTCTACACCACATTTACAACAGGGTTTTCTCTGACTAACATTGCTGCTATTGAGGCTACTAGTACCCCCATAAGCAAGATCCATTTAATGTATTTGAGATGTGCTACCTGCAAGACAATGATAACTAGAATTAAGTATAAATAAATCAGAACTTATATGCAATATTAAAGGCAAGTATTAGTAATCAACCTCCTTTTCCACGAAATGTTCCTCTATCCCTAGGCATTCAAATTTCACCTTCTTCATTTTCTGGTGCATTGTCTACTTTATATAAAGGACATGTTCTCTTATCATGGCCCACCATCACCACCTTCCAACACCCACGACATAGTTTACCAATAGCTTTTGGTTGCTCTAGTGATGATTTATATCTCTTATTTGTTAGTCCCTTTCTTTGAATTATATGTGGGTCAAGGATACTACAAGATTAAGAATCCTATGTAGATAACTTTCTAGATGTGCCAAATTCTTGTGACAAAAGTTTTTTTTTATCAATGTCGCCTCCACTTGTCATGAAATTATCCCCATCACACTCTTTAGCTAATTCCGCCATTGATTCTTGCCCAATTTGATTTCCCATAGGTCCACGTTCACTGTCCTCTTTAGGCAAATTCAAAATGGCAGCCTTTCGTTTCTCAAATAGATCTTGTATTATTTCATACTCTAACATTCGCTTTATCCCTTCATTTAAGAACTATTTCTATTATTGTCCTAACATAAATCCACCCAGCATACTAGATTCTTCTATTTTTCTTGTGGATGAAGATGTAACATTTGAGAATTTGACTTCTGCGTTGCGTGTCCATCGCTTTAATATATGGCTTGAAGGCATATGGAAAATTTCTTTAAATCGAAACAAAATAAGAATATGCTTGCATGCAATGCTATTAAATAAAAATAATTGACAAGGACAATTTGCAATTGCTTTATTTGAATTCCACTCCACCAAACGTTTTTTCTTAGTCTACTTATTACCAAACCTGAATACATGCCATAACTCAACACCATCATCTGCCTGTTCAAGTTCAACATTATAATAACTGCTTTTCTCAACTTCTGTCTGAACTCTTTAAATATCTCACGAGTGTAGATTCTTGCCACCTTAGCTTCAAGTGCATGCTCCGCTTTTATGACAGGCATTCCATACGAGGTAGCACAATTAGCTTGCAGTTCCACTTCACGCCTTTTCTCAACTGCTTTTTTGGACCCTCTAGCAAAATCAGGCAAATTAGTCTTGTGATTTGTAAATCTATCAAACATGAAATTTACACTTTCACTTCTACCTGTAGTTGTCATACTAGGTAAGAAAATATGCCGTGAGTAAGTCGATATCCACATATTACGAATATTGTACATATCATGTAATCATTTGTTTGACTGCAAGACCATACCGTTCAATCAAAAATTTTCATTTCTCTTTGAATTCATCAATACTTTCAGACCCCCAAATGCAATCCTTCCAAGATGATACAAAATCTGGATTATTATGAATTATATGCACCAACTTTTCAGGTAACTTTTTGTTAATATGCCAAATACATAGTTGGTGAAGAGATTGTGGGAAAACTTCGGCAACTGCTGTCATAATTGCTGGGTCTTGATAAGTTATTATTGCTTTTGGAGGAACTCCACCCATGACATTTAGCCAAGTCTTAAACAACCAATTGAAATCATCAATCGTCTCACCCAAAAGAAGCCTGACACCAAGCAATATTGACTATCTATGATGATTTACACCCACAAATGGTCCAAATAGCATAACATATTTATTTGTCTTATATGTAGTGTTAAAACAAATGACATCATTAAAAATCTCACAATCCATTTTCGATATGCCATCCACCCAAAAACAAAATAATAAATATTTGTTGCCATCAATGTTCATCTCAAAACTAAAGTTTGCATGTTCCATAGTCTTTGCATGAAAGTGTTTATCCAAAGCTTCCCCGCTTGCATCATACTTTACTTGTCTTCTTTGTAAAGCTTTACTAGCATCTGTGTAAAAAACTTAATTGAGACACACCTCCTGCTTCAATCGCAAAAAAGTCAATTGTTCTAGTAACTCCCATACCCACATCCTTAAAGCCTTCCACAAGATCCAATTGAACATTTGGAACTCTCCTGTGTGATCGCAGGCAATATGGCTTAATAGGAGTTTCACACTTATGATTATGGACTTCCACAAATTTTGTAATTGTTCATTCAATCTGACCAGGCCATTTATTTATGGTTAGGGCAGCATCACAATTACAACGGGTTATATTTTGTGCCTTAACCGGCCAATCCTCATGTCTCATACACTTTTCAACTTGGATTCCAAATTTTGAATATCTAAAAATATGACGAGAAATTTCTCCAGTTTTTAACCTCCTTATTTGATCTTTTTTAATACGAAATTCGCAACACTTCACATAATGGTTATAAAACTCGTATGCATCATTTTCAGTATTAAACTTCCTCCCTAGGTTGGGTTTTTTATCATCAGAGGCTACTTGGATGAAGCTTATTGTTGTATTTGATGTATTCGCACCTTTTGATAAAGCATTAGCATTGACTTCTACAACTTTGGACATAGCCTCATCATCAATTTTGTCATGACTAGATAAGTCCATTGACTTTTTGTAAATGATGCCTACAGATGATAAAATAAAAAAAGATAAGTAACTTCTTTTAAGCTCTACTAAGATACATGGCTGTGTGAGTTTATTTAGTGCCCAATTTTGTAACATGTAAGGGAAAAATGATGAAGAAACAAAAATCGAATTCTACGTATCACCTGAATCACCTCAACTAAACAAGCCCGAATGCCTGACAAAGTCTACCACTTGGATAGCAATCAGCGACTTCGACCTCAACTGAACCGCGCACTTGCAATGTAGTTGTGGTAGAAGGAGAAGAAACAGAGGAAAGAGGGGTAGATTAAGCACCCGAAAGAGAGGAGGGAGAAGTTGTCGGGGTTGGGCTTCATCGAAGGAAGGGCTGCTTGGGGTTAGGTTGGAGGGAGAAGTTGTTGCTGTTTTCAAATGGCAAGAGCGGGAGGAAGAGAGAGGAAGATGGTGTTTCCGATTCGGGGTTCGGGAGGAAGAGAGAGCATCGTTGCTCATGTTTAAGGCTGCGTAAAGTAGCAATCAAATGAATGGTTCAAACAACTCCTACAAGAAACAGACAGCTGGGAGCTTGGTTGCCAAAAAACAACTCAACAACCGGTTGTTTAGAGGCTTTTCCTATATATATATATATGCACTTATGAGTCTTAGACATCACCAAGCTTTACTAGTTCCCAAACGTGCACAACCTGTTTGCGCCTGTTCCAAGTATTTGACAAACAAGTTAGTACTAGACTTCATGACCAATACATCTCACAATGGAAGACTTTGTGGCCTTCCTCAGTTGTTAGCTTTTGATTCAAGTGTAAGCCTTTTTGATTCTCTAGTACACCATGTTTGTGTGAATAATGGTAGCTCACATATTAAATAGAGATTCTTAGGCCTTGGACTCAGTGATTTGTGAGTATTTTCAAATTTTATTGTAAGCTTTTTTCTTGATAATTTATGTTGATAATTGTCAGTTAGGTTATGACTTGGCGAAGCTAGCAAAGAATTTTTAGTTCACTTGGTGAAGACAGGATTATTTCTTGTGGCAGATAATTTATAATCAATATTGGTCTTCTCTTGGCTTATGATGAAGGTCTAGGGGGGCTACAACTTTGCACCAATGTCAATTCCCAATGATTATTAATCGTAATATTTATAGATTTGAGATCCATGATGAATTATTTCTATCTACCTATAATTGATAATTTCAAATTTTAGTTATGGCGCAATGTACTTTGTGAGTGTCTTTAGAAGTTATTAGATTCCTTAAGAGTTGGTAATTGAAATTAAATTGAAGTCCAGTGTTTTCCTTCTTATTTTATTCTTACAGTGTACTGACTTGTTATGAAGTGCCCTCTTATTAATGTGACCAGTCTCAGGCACAGTTTACACTAGTTGTGTTTGAGGATATGAAATAAATACTGTACAATCGTAAGTTCATTCGACAGAGTGTTGATCTGATAATTCAAAAAGAGGCAAACATGGCTAAGTTCCCACTTGCTTTGCATCATATCTGTTGATCTGGTAGACACACACTTGTCATGTGCTCTGGGGTTCAAATGTCATGGACCTTGTCTTTCAACAAGCTGTAAGAAGGGAAGACTGTTTAGCATCCTCAATATATGCAGATGGTTTCAACTGAAGCATGCGCATTGCTCACAGAAGTTGTGGATGCTGAAAGCTGTCATTAGACATATCTTATGTTTCTTACGACTGCTTCCTTTAATCGAGAATATCGTTTCACTACAGTCCAGAATTTCTGTGTACCATTTTAAAGCATTATGGCATACTGTCTGTCTTGATATAGTGTTGTAATATCACAGTTTGATTTTTAAGTGAGTATAATTTTATCAAGGTTTGTGAAACAAAACATATTTGTGAAAAAAATGTGCCATAACTGATCGAGTATGTTTTGCAGTGGTGGTCTACGGCTAAAGCGTGACATAACTGAATATGGGGAGTTTGTGCGGAGCTTCAATGCTCCCACTGTTGATGAAAAATTTGAGTTGTTGGGCATGTAAGTAGGAAATTAGCCATATTTATATTGCTTAGTTATTTTCATTGACTGAGATTGATGAGCATAAAGTATGGGTGGTTTGTAGTTGGTACTCATTAATCTTGTGTGCATTCAGCATGGCCAATGTCTTCATTGTGGCTCCTGAAAGCATTTCTACCTTGTTTGAGGGAACCCCAAGTATCCGCAAAGATGCATTAAGGTATGTGAATGCTGATCTTTAAGGCATTTGTTTCTCCCATCCTTTCCAAGTGGCTGGTTTTCAAAAACACGAACTGTTTGTTGCATCTGCTTCTTCATTTCCAGGTTCATTCAACTTAGAGAGGACTTCAAAACTGCAAAGATTGCTTCTAGGCTCAACATGTTAATGGAGTCGTAGTTGTACATGAGCAACATGAAGAGGGGAGAATGGCTGAGGCCATGGAAGATTAAATATGTTGGTATGGGAAGTAAGAAATTCTAGCTCTGATAGATGCTGTTAGGTGTTATTAAGGAAATTAGCCTGATCTGTTTTTGTATTAATTGGGAGGCTGAAAAATGGCCCCGCCAAGAAGTATCTGTTTCCTTTTTCCTTTCAATTTTCTTTTCTTTTTGGGTACCGAGAAACCCCCTTGATTTGATAAACCTTTTTCGTTTCTATTCTCCTTGATTTCATTCATGTTCATTTAAAACTTGGTATCAGGTTGGTTCTCGTCGTAGTAATCAGTGTTACCAGAACCCTTCAGTTGACTGGTCCGAATCCCTTTAACCAAAATTCTCGAGATCTCTCTATAAAACCCACCACAATATTAAACTATCTCTAAAACTACCTCTTGAGAATAAGAGAGAAGTAAAAACCATTGACGCTAAATACAGAAAGGCTGTCTTTATTTATGATGATGAAAGAGAGAAACCTATATTAAATGTCTCTATTTATAATGATGAAAGAGAGCAACCTATATTAAGTGGGATGCAAGATTTAAATTAGGCTAGGATACAAAACCAAGTTGGAGCAGAAAATTGAATCCAACAAGATAGGGATGACTAATCTAAGTTAGGAATGACTAATCTAAGTTATATCTTAGCAAATCTCCATCTTGACTTAAATCACCTTATCCATGAGCTATTGCTCAAAGAGACTTCGTCGGCATATGTAGCGTCTCGTTCTTTTTCAATAGTCATTTTTGCAACTTACTTTGTATCAATTGCCATAATTGAAAATTGATTTTGCAATCAAAGTTTTTGACATCAAACTTTGTTATCACCAACTGAAACCCAAGAAACAAAGAATTTTATGTGGAAAACCCTTTTGATAATAAAGGGAAAACAATAGAGGAAGGATAGAATAATTCACTATAAAATAAATTTATAAAGAAGGAAGAACTCTCATATATCCCTTGTTAGGGAACTCTAACATAGATACTCAATTATCTAACTGTGATAGTGCCATGTCAGATCCAAACTCTAATGAGATACTTTTTCCAGCTACTATGTAATCTCATAAGACCAGAACTCAGGATGCGTATTCTTCTAGAATCCTTCTCTAAACAAGAATTATTATCTCACTTGTGTATAGGCTACATACGTATCCTTGTTACGCACCTACGCTCAACTATAAATACACCTAAGTATATACCTTGAAGACAACTCTCTAAGCTCTCTTTCTACTATTCATACTTCCTACTAAGGTCCTTTATTGAGTTGAGTGTCGGAGTGTCGCACTGGGACTCCTCTCGGTGCCCTCTGATGTTTTCTCCGTCTTGCAGGATTCTATACTAGATTTTCTTGAGAGCCACATCAGTATTTCATTTGGGAATGACTCAAACATTGACGCCGTCTATGGAAACCCAACTACGTAGTTACATTCCAATGACTCAAATTATACAGTTTACAAATTCTTATTTTCTAACTCGTTTCCTCATTCTTTGATCTGAATAGGTTAACGAAAAATGGAATTCAAATAGGCTAATGGAAAGAAGAAGTGGTAGCGAGCTACTTGCAGTTTCGCAGGACCTAGCAGCTCCGTAAAAGCCTTCCACAGATCGTCCACTTCTGCATTAAGATGATTATTTGATGAGTGGTCAGTCCCATTCGACGCGCGGTTCTATAGAGTTAATACAAGCTCTCACATAGAGATGTTTATGGGAATGAAGAGAAAATTTTATCAAAAATAGGAAAAGCCAATAGTAGGCAGAGCGAAAACACTCGTATTTGCTTTGTTAGCAAATACTCATTTAACTCCAACCCGCTGCATACGCGCCTCGTAGCTTCCTCACCAATGAATTTAGATTCACTAGATAGCTAATGGTATTAGCATAATAATTTTCCAAGTGAATTCCTACCACCACAATGGGTTTTCCATGCACCTTTTCTAAGGTCTTCAATGCATTGACTTTTATTCTACATAGAACCTACTTGCATTAATGCATGCTGAAAGTTTAGTTAAAGAGTTGGTTTGATCTCCCAAAGCCTACTCTAGAAGTCATGCCGGTGGCAGAAGTTCCCTTTAGCATTACCGTGTTCAGCACGGGGTTATCGTTTCTGAAAATTCCCCTGGCCCCTCTTCTCCACAATGCATCTGCAGGAGGTGGATAAGGGCCTTCCTAGAAATCCTCAAAGGCCTTCCTAGAAATCCTCAAGGACCTTGCTAGAAATCCTCAAGTCTAACGGAGCCAGACGGGGCTCAGTATTTAAATTAAACTGACTCAAAGATTGTGATATGTAGTCTTCTGTAGTAGAAATGTGGCACTGGAGTTTCACAGCCTGTCATGGATTCATTATATTAAAATTAATAAATAAATAATGTTAATACAAGTGGCATGAGCCTAGTTAACATGAGCCTTACATTTACGTGTGAGAAAAGCTGCGAGGCCTATAAATCAGCAGATTTCTAGATGAAAATTGCAGGTTGCTGCACAAAGGCAGATTCTACTTTCCAATTCCCATCGGCATTGCTGCTGTTCTTGGTTGTTGCCATTACTGTTGTGGCACTTGTCCATCCCATCACCTTTATTTGGGTGTCGGAGTTTTACGCCACTACTACTCTGTCGGACAATCTGCATCGACCAACCAACCGACGGGGACGTTCCAACTTCGGCTACCTCCTCGCTGCACCAGACCACCACCCCTATCCTTGGAAATAAAAAGGAGTCATGACTGGTAGTGGGCCTTTCCTTTTCCTTCTTGTCGCTGGCAATACTTAACTTTCAACAGGGATGATCCTTTCCCTCTCTCCCCATAAAAGTTCGAATGATTGTTATTTTAATTTCAAGCAATTCTTAGAATTTGATGGATTTTTAGCGACATATGTAGGAATGGATGGGTTTTCTTGACGCCGCTGATTGACACCACAACGGCACTGTTGGCCACTGGATGGTCAATCCGATTCGACCATAAAATCTTTGAGGGTCGATGTCGCCAGCGATCTTTCCTCAGCAACAGAACCACATGCCAGCTGTCAATCAAAGGAGAAAACCAACCATCTAACCTGCTTCCTCCTTGACAGGCCTTCATCCTTCTTCCACGGCCGACAACGCCATGGCTGCCAGAAACCCATTAGCCCCTTGTTGCTGTCAGCTCTCATCATTGCCGTTCGTCCAACTCTCATCTTTGACGATGATCAGCGTCTAACATGAAATGACAACAATCTAATTGCACCAGATCCAATATTTTTGAGTAAAAAGGCCAAAATCTCCTTCTCGCTATAGCACCAAATCCGCAGCAGCAGCCTCCTCCATCTGCCTATTTTATTTATCCACTGTTTAATAAATAAGTGAGTTTATTTATTTATTTATCCAAATAGAGTCTATAGCTTCATTCAATGCAAAGCCAGATGTTCCTGCTGATTAATCTGGGCTCCCACTTCCACTTCAAATTGTGGAGCATGGATACGGCTTCCGCGGTTCCGCTAGAGGCTAGATAACTGGCTAGCAGAGAATTCTGAATAACTTTCGTGGTTCTGTCAGAGATACTCAGAGGCGCCACTTGAAATTGAATGATTCAAGGTGTTTATCTTCACAATCAATTCAAAGGAAATCGAAGAAAAGCATAGCCGTTGACGATGGATACCTCTCTTTCCTCATTGTCGGCAACACAGCTATTACACGTGACTTCTTCAGCAAAAAAATTGTTGCCTTCTCTTTCCCAAAACAATCCATTTCATTTATTTCATAACTTTTCTATTATTACCTCCTTTTTCTTATGATAAAGGCAGCGAATTATGCAGTTCCGTAGTCCCGTCAGATGCCAATTGAGCAACAGCGCACTTCTGCCGTTCCGTCGGATGCCAAGTGAGCAACAACGCATTTCTGCAGTTTCGTCAGATGACAAGTGAGTAACAGCTCACTTCCGCAGTTCCGTTGAGATGCCAAACAACCAAATGTGTCCAGCATTTGCTTCCACAAATCCCCAAACGAGTACTATCGCCTCCACATGTTCCACCTGTAGCATCTCACTGGTGGAGCAAGTCGATTCCGTCCTACGGAGGATCCTTGGTGCCGCTCGTGCAAGTCATGCTCACAGTGTTTGCCAGTGGAATGACTCGGTTCCATCCGACGAAGGATGCATGCAACAGGAAAAGAAAAACAAAATAAATAAATAAATAAATAAAAGAAGAAGAAGCTTTTTAGCTACTAACAAATGGAGCCGTTTGGAGTCCTTCCTCGCGGCCAGCCACATAATATTCTCAATAAGGATAGTCCTCTCTCCCTCCTCTTTATCATTTATTTTCATTTTTTCTTTCAACATATACTATTAAACAAAGGCCATCAAGAAGACCGATTCGATAGTATTGAACTGAAGGGTATGCTTGAATAGAAGCCATGGAGTTTTCGGTCCCGTTATATATCCGACTGGAAGGAGTTCTGGGTCCTGCCATATGCCCTACTATGAGGAGTTCCTGATCCCGCTATAAGCTTGACTAGGAGGAATTTCTGCTCTCGCTATATGCCTGACCGGAAGGAATTCCTAGTCCCCCTATATTCTCGGCCAGAAGGAGTTCCTGGTTCCTCTATATACTAAACTAGGAGTTTTTGGTCCTGCTATATGCCTGACCGGAAGGAGTTCTTGGTCCCGCTATAAGCCCGACTAGGAAGAGTTTTTAGTCTCGTTACATGCCCAATCGGAAAGAGTTCCTGGTTCCACTATATGCCAGACCAGGAGGAGTTTCTGGTTTCACTATATGCCCTACCAGAAGGAGTTTCTGGTCGCACTATATACTCAGTCAGAAGAAGTTCTTGGTCCCGCTATACGCTTGACGAGGAGGACTTTCTAGTCCCACTATATGCTCGACCGGAAGGAGTTCTTGGTCTCATTATACCCTAGGCCAGGAGGAGTTTTCAGTCCCACTCTATGCCCAATCGGAAGGAGTTTCTGGTCCTGCTATATGCCCGACTAAGAGGAGTTTCTAGTCCCACTATATGCTCGGCCAGAAGGAGTTCCTAGTCCCGCTATAAGTTGGACCAGGAGGAGTTTTTGATCCTACTATATGCCCGATTAGAAGGAGCTCTTGGTCCCACTATACGCCCGACTAGAAGGAGTTCTTGGTCCCGCTATACGCCCGGCTAGAAGAAGTTCTTGGTCCCACTATACGCCCAACCGGAAGAAGTTTTTTGGTTCCGCTATACGCCCAACTAGAAGGAGTTCTCAATTCTGCTCTATGTTCAATCAGTGAGTCCGCCTAAACAAAGGCCATCGAGTTTTTGATTTTGTTCTCAGAACCAAGGAGCAGGTCTTACAGAGGCCTGTAGTTCTTGGTTTTGCTACATGCCCAACTGGTGAGTGTGCCTAAATAGAGATTATTAAAAAGACCAGTTCTGTTCGCATAACCAAAGAGAGACATGAGTGAAGTCGTTAAAGAGACCAGTTCCGCAGAATGGAATCGAAGGGCAACCTGATTGAAGTCATTAGAGGGACTGGTTCCATTGAACAGAACCAAAGGGTGACCTGAGTGGAGTCATTAGAGAGACTGATTTTGTATAATAAAATCGAAGGGCGATCTGAGTAAAGTAGTCAAGTTTTTTGTTTTAACAAAGAAAAAAACAATAGCAAAAAAGTAATCACAAACAAAGGAGTGAAATCCAAACAAAATGAAACCACCACATGGCTTTGGAAAGATGAGCGTTGCATCATTTATCACTCTTATCACATCTTAGAAACACCATTCAAATAGAAACATGCAAAAGCATTAAAGCATGCACAAGAAGATCAAGCAAATGAGACGACAGGTTCTATCACATCTCCTTAAAGGGGGACTGGTGTTAGGGAACACTAACATAGATACCCAATTATTCAGCTGAAACTATGCCACATTAGATCTTAACTCTCATGGGATACCTTTTTCAGCTATTACGCAGTTCTATAAGACCAAGAATCAGGATGTATATTCTTCTGGAATCCTTTTCTAGACGAGAATCTTCATCTCACTTGCATACAGGCTACATATGCATCCCGGTTATGCACCTACGCTCAACTATAAATACACCCAGGTATGTAACTTAAAGACATAGGCTTTTTAAACTCTCTTTCTACTATTCACACACTCTACTAAGGTCTCTTATTGACTTGAGCATTGGTGTACCCATACCATGACCACCCCCAGTTTCCTCTAACATTTTTCTATCTTGTAGGATTCTAGGTGAGATTTTCTTGAGAGCCACATCGATATTTTGTTTGGGGACGATCCAAACATTCCTTTAATATCATTCAGATTCGTAAAATCCTTGAATTATTTCTGTTTGAGGATCCTTCACAAAGAAATACGATGCATAAAATTTTTAAAAATAATCATTATTACAAGTAAATTTAGTCATAGAAAGCAAGTTCTTAGATAAAGATGGAACAAAAGAATTTTATTAACATCTAAATTACAATGCTGAGCAAGTGAAAAAATTGGCGAACCAGTGCCTTGAACAGGTAAATATAAAAACCATCACCAATAGCGACAAGCTCTAATTTAATGTAATTAATGGGCATGTTAACCTATGAAAAGTCCGCTATCATGTGATGAGGAGCTTCCTGAGTTAGGCGTCCAATTTAATTCTTGTGTTGAGGCAGCTTGTGCTTGCGGACCATTTGGTGCAAAAAAGGACTAATTAAACTGAGGGTTATGATTAATCAGTAATTTTTTACCAAAATAGTGGCCAAAATGCTGGATTTGAGGCCTATAAAAATGTATTTTTAACAATCTAATCTATTCTTCGTTGTTGACACTATTTATTTAATTAGGATCTAAGATTTATCTTAATTTATAACTTCAGTCGACTAAAAAATATATTTCATTTGAGGACAAATATACG
Source organism: Pouteria campechiana (assembly GCA_036873735.1). Lineage (NCBI taxonomy): Eukaryota > Viridiplantae > Streptophyta > Magnoliopsida > Ericales > Sapotaceae > Pouteria > Pouteria campechiana. The sequence continues at coordinate 17,314 of JAYJMB010032169.1, forward strand.
TACCTCAAAAATTTTCTTCTGTTTGTGTTTTGCTTAATTATTTCTATATATATATATATATATAAATAGAGAGAGAGAGAGTGAAAATTCCAACGTTCAACCACAAGTTTAAATGTACACGTGCTTCTATCTTTCCTCCATGCGGATGGGAGTTACCTTTGCCCATGGCAAACGCATATGCTTTTCAGGTTCCACAGTAGAGAGAGGGAAATAAACAGATTGTTGATTTTGAATTTTTAAAAAATACCCAACATATCAGAAATAAGCTATAATTTCTTATTTCAAAGTGTTCACGTCTTGCAAATTACAAAGCCTCTTAATTTACCGACTGATTAACTATTTCAATCCATTTTCCCAAAACACTCCCACATTCAAGTTACATTCCCAACAAGCTAATACTGACTAGAAGAAGAAGATAAAACCAACAATCAACGCATAGCTAGCTTGCACCAATGCATTCGACATAGGGAGAAGATGACGCGCTGCAACAGTAGGTGAGCCGCTGTGGGCAGCTGGACGTGGCCGGTGAATAAGAGCAGACCCACCGCCACTAGCTGGTTTCACAATCTTATTTTCTAGAGCCTTGGTTGAGGACCCTGGCTGCTCTCCTATCACTCCAAGTGTCTCATTTAAATCTGTAATTGTTACATAGAAATAGATCAAACCTCCTTATTAATGGTTAATAAAGGACTGAAGGAGCAGCCTCCAAAAATAAATTCCAGTGTTAGTTTGTAAAACATCAATCAAACGCATACATTCTCAGGTCTAACGATTTATTAACGTGTATTGGTGTGTATAATCCAATGACAAGACTTAGTAATTTTCGAAATGTGTATAGTAATCATAAAAAGGGATGAGAAAATGCTTTATTATTCCCATTTATCTTACCCCTATTGTCATATAAAGTGTATGATTTGGTATCTCATGCTCACAGGTTTACTCAGCACATGATTCTAACGGGTAGTCTGTGGTTTCACTTTTCCTCTGGAGTTCTATGGAAAATGAAGCGACAAGATATCATGTTAGCATAGGGAAGTATTACTGGGTGCTAGAATTTCTTTTTTCTTTTTGAAAATTAGGAAAAAAGAAAAGTTTTTCTTTAAAAATGATTTTCCCTATGCTGTAGCAACATGTATAGCTGGCTTCATGCTTTGGAACTTATGCAACAGTAAATAAACAAATTTGAAAATCCATGGAGCATCATTGCTTTGATTCTCTTTCTAGCTTTATGATGGTTGTTTCACAAGGCTAACATTTGCACAAGTTTGAGAAATGGGAAATCATTCCCTGCAGTTTTGGGCATTTCCCAAAAATGCTTATCAGGCGGTTAAATGATGTTTTAACCGAGCAAACCAAAATGTGATGGACTTGGTACATCTACAAAGTATGCTAAATACCTATATTTGACAATATTTTGAAAACATAGATATATCCACAGTAATGGGTACAAGGGGTAACTATATTTGCAAATGCCATAACTTACTATTTATAAAGTTGGTGTATCGAATTCCTATTCTAATTAGAATTCTCAATAAATTTTTAAAATAAAATATCACAACAATAAATGAAATATTACCAAAATACAACTCAATTGATTTACTTGAAGTATCAAAATTCTGGATCTTAGGCATGTGGAAGATGTCGTTATTTATCCCTGATTGAATCGAATACCTATTGATTCCATGATTTTTTTGGGTATCCACGTTATGCTAGCTAGCATAACATGCTATCTGCCTAAGAAAGAAAATGAGAATAAAACAAGGTAGCCAAACCATGAAATGAATTTTGCTGTCGAATGACTGCGGAAGAAGCACGATTCTTCGATGGGATGGAATCGCCATCGTGGCCCCAGACGTGGGAAGCTAGAAAGCATGAGATGAGGAAGAGCGATGTCGGCTTCATTAGTTGAATGCTTTCTCAGTTTCACACTCGAAGATTTCGTGTATAGCAAGTTGACTGCTTGAGCTAACAAGATGTTGAAGAAGGCTTTTAATGAATAATGGAAATAAAATGACTCTTTATAAGCACGTAGAAAGAAATATTTTTAATTTACTCAGTTTAATAAAGTGATCATGTTCATACCATGCGGCGTTAAAGTTCCCCATATAAACAAACAATGAATTTTGAGCTGCAAAAGCATATAATATGCTTCTTTTTTGTACCGTGGTTGGCTGATATGCCTTTACCGCCCATGAAGCAATTCCACTTCGCCGCCCATGACATGTAGCACACAATAATAGTTCGATGAGATTTAAGCAGACCATCATTTTTAGCCCCATCTGTTTTGTTAAGAACATAACTACTATCCCATGAAAGACTCATGGCAGCGACAAAATCGAAATAATTTGATACTAAACCTGAACCTACTAAAATTCTCTTATTTGTTATAAACCATTTCCTTACATGGATGAATGATTCCGTAATTTTTGTATTTGCATAAATTTATGCAAGTGATTTTCCCATTTTACAGAGTCTTATGCATGTTTAGATGATGTGATATACAAGGACATCTACAGGATCCCAGAAGAGAATTAGGGGAAACCAGTGTTTTTGCTACGATTCCATTGATTACTTTATGTTTTATATCAAGTTAATTATACATATAGTATAATTTTGAGAAGAAATTTAGAAAGTTCCCAACGAGCATATGCTTTGATTCATGGGAAAGAATTCTCGTCCTGCCTTTTACACTTTATCTTGCCGACGACGTGATTCTGCGCATTCCAGAACCTACGAAGATGTAAAGCGAGCATATGGTGATCAGTCCATCTTGATGGCTCTACTGCATTGACCGCCTCTCACTATTAACTGTTGTGTCTTGGATTCTCTGACTCTTTTCATGGGCCCGCTCCATTTCTCATGGTGCTGTTCAGCCAAAAAAAAACTACACACACGTACACACACGTTTGAGGCGATGATCATTTAGAACCGGTTTCACAAAAGTCAAATGTTGAACCACTTAATGTGGGGGACATCAAGATAATTTGATAAAATCTAGCTCATTTGTTGTGCTTGAGATTATTTATTTCATAATAGTACTGAAAGTGTTTTAATTAGAATTTCAATGGGTTTATTTTCAGTGATGATTAAAATTTAGTAGCCCATCTAATTCTTGTATATGAATAATTATTATATTTCTAATTAAATGTATTTTATTAAGCATAATTAATAAAGTAGATTTCATCAAATCATTTTAATGAGCCCCACATAAAGCGGTTTTACAATAATTTTAAACTGACTTCTAGGTTGGCCTCTCAACTTATCAATAAATTTAGTTTTGGCATTTAGTTCACTTCTTTCAAGAATTAAATTCATGACCTTGGGATTAATTGTTGGATTTTGATCCAGCTGATAAAAATGCTAAACCCGTCTATTCGGGGCCGTAGAAATCCTTTTAACCTCTTTTTTAGTTTGGGTCATACGAGGTGTCTTGAGAACTAGAGTTTTGAGTTAGATCTTCACTTTGCAACATCTTTAATTATTTTTTATTTTTTAATTGGATTTTCCTTCTCCGATCCCTCTTATGTGGTTGTTTACGTTCTTTGGAAAAATTTTCTGTCTAAAATCTCTCTCTCTCTCTCTCTCTCTCATATTGTTTTGTAACGTTTTGTGTGATTATTCAAAACAATGACACGCATGCACGAAGGCCACCTGATAATATTCCTGAATGTTTCAGCCACCCTGGCCTTGCCCATGAAGCTTGCCAGGCAGGAGAAATCTAATGATAGATTTCTGGGTCAGCTGGTCAGCTGGCAGGGCCCATAAATGTCAGATGAGAGGATAAAGATGCTTGCAAATGGGCATTAAGCATTTAGAAATTATGGGTCATTTGATCGCTTTAGAAGCCTCGAATAAAGGAAGACCACTATTCTTTTGATTTTCGACAGACAAGATCTCTTTAAGGTGGATTCTTATTCATGATGACTAGGGCCACCAGTTTTGTCAGGAAGCAAAAGAGAGGAGGAAAACATATAAAACACTAAAAAAAAGGAGTTTTCTATTAATGCTTTTAGGTGGATGGCGATTGCTGTGGGTGTGATGGAAGATGCTGGTAACAAGAACGAATTTTATGTGTCTCGATGATCTTGGTCAGATCTTCTTCACTTGGATTAGTACTAAGGCCGTTTGTCTTAATGCAATAGAACCCATGCAAATAGTGGATAATACCCCTAACTCTAGTCAATGTGAGGTATATTGTCAGCTTTGTGCCTACTAGATCCCACTAACACGTATAACCCACATGGTTTTATCCCTTTGAGCTAACTCTCCAAAAATGTGTCTCGCAATGACTTACCATAGTCCTCTTATCTTAGATTATATTGGTTTTGAAACTAACTTTTTTACTACCTGAGCTATTATTTTGCTTTATAAGAGATTTGGTTTCGAAACCAATACAATTTAAGATCAAGGGTCTAAGTGTGAACTATGACAAGTTATTATGAGGTACTTTGGGCTATATAGTTAGCTTAAAGGGACAACATAGTGCAGGATCTGATAGGCTTAAAGTGTACGATACTTCACACTGACGAGAGTTGGGGTGTTACATAGTGCAGAAGAAATAATGTAAGAGTAAATATTCATATATCAAATAAACAAAGACATGATAAAAAAAATAAACCATATATCCACACTAGCCCGTTATCTATGGTTAACATGGAGCGTTGAAGATTGACTATAGTGGCACTTTTATTTATGCATCTTTTTGGTGTACTTTTCATTGGTCCCTAGCTAATGATGGCTCATTAAAAATTTTGTTCAAGTTAAAAAAATGGTACTTAAATAAAATAGAAAAGATCATATGGTACACTAAGACAATACTTTTTATAATGGTTCGACCCTTAACCTGGTACCTACATCACTTTTTTGAATTAACCTCTATTGCTAAGCTTAGGTTTTACTAACACTTGTTAGTTTTCAAGCTCACCACAAACTTATACAATTTAGTTTTTAAAGCTCACCGATAATTTATACATGTTAGTTTTCAAAGCTCATCAATAACTTACACACGTTGGTTTTCAAACTCACTAATAACTTATATGAGAAAATAATAAATAAAAGTATATAGAATTGAATGCTCTTGATAGGCAAAGTGTGAAGTGTAGTGATAAAATTATAATAAATATGACAATAAAGAATAATAAAGATTAGACTCAAAATGTTGTTGAATGATTTGCTTTGAATGCTTGTTGGAATGTTGCGCAATGAAACTATTTCGTGGAGTTAAATCTGAGGGCTTTTATAAAATGCTTAAATGAATGTTTTCTTATCTATTTTGTTCAAAGATTTATCTTTTTCAGACTTTTGAATTTTTCTTTTATAAGTTATGGAAGACATCTTAACTATAATAAGTATTTTGGGCAGCTTTTAGACTATTTGAAAAAGTAGATTTAAAGTCTCGTCGTATTTTTTCTCTTCTATCTAGCTTCAGAACTTCTGAGATAAGTATTTAGAAATTATGAGCTTCATTTACGTGTTAATAACTATTGTGCATTTAATGCAGAACTTCTAATATAGGTCTTTAGAACTTCTTAGGACTGATTTTGGTTTCTGACAGTTTCAATGATCATATTTTTGCTTCTGATAAACTTTTAAAAAGTCTCTAAAGCTTAATTTCTATTTCTAATATACTTCTTGAGTCTGGGCTGTTTGAAAATGCCTTTGAAGGTTTTCTGAGTTATCTCTGAATAACTTCTGAGGTTTTTCTGAAGTGTGCATTTTGCCTCTAATGTGCTTCTTGAATTTTGACTTTTTGAATACGTCTTTAAAAGGCTTTTGAGTTGCTTCTAAATAACTTTTGAGATTAGTTTCTAAAGCTTGAATTTTGCCTCTAATATACTTCTTGAAACTTGTCTTGGATTCAGAACATAATATTACTTTAAACTTGCTTTTAACAACCTTCTGTATAACTTCTTAGCACATAAACTTCTTCTGTGCTCATTTTGTTTTACTACTATTGATCTTCTGTTACAACTTTGAAACTTGAAAACTTTTCTGAACTTCAAATCTGATAAACTTTTGATTGCAAGGAACATGATTCTGCGTTACTTCTAAAATGTTTTTAAATGCATAAGCTTTCTTTGAATTATTTCTGAGGTTTTTTTTGTTGAAATTTTGATTGTAGAAACATCTTCTACATTGATTATGAGTAACTTCTGAGCATATTTAAAAGTTCTTACTGAAAAACTTATGAATGTAGAAACATCATTCTTCTTAGGGTGTTTTGCTTCAGAGATGATTTTGGAAAGATTCTGAACTACCTCTAGAGTGCAAGACTGTCGTGGAGTTAATTTTGAGATTGCGCTTTGTCTTTGAAGAGATTCTGACTTGACTTAAAAGTGGTTTTGAAGTAATTCTTAGTACTTCTGAACTTCACATCTTGTTTCCCAAGGAATTTTGATTTATCTCTAAAATACATCTAGGTATTTCTAAATTGCTTCTGAGTATTTCTGAATTGCTTCTTGGTTTCATGTCTTATCTTCTGAACTACTTCTAAAATGTTCTAAATTGTTTCTTAGCATTACGCCTCTGAAATATTTATGAACATTTTTTGAATTTCTTCTTTAGATTTCTGAAATACTTCTCAGTTTGCATTTCTGAAATACTTCTTAACAGTTCTAAATTGCTTCTTATTTTCACACTTTGTCTTCTGAAATGCTTCTGAGTATTTCTAAGTTGCTTTTGAGGATTGGAATTAATCCTAAAGTTACTTCTGATAATGTTCTTGTTTGCTTCTAAGCTTTTGACGAAGTTCTGAGTAACTTCTGAAATACTTCTGAAGCTTTGGAAATGGTTCTTAGGCTTACACGTTGTTTTTGAATACTTCCAAAACTTGAAATTTCTTCAGAAACATTTTTGAAGTTTAATGTGTTTCTATTTAAGTATTCTTTTAAATTAATTATTTGTGAAGTTTTAATATGATATGCTTTAGACTTAACAGTTGCTTTCCTTAGCAAATTAATGTTGTATTACTTGGAAAGTAATCAATTAGTACCTCAACTTTTCAATCATATATTTGCTTATCATTAAAATTTAACTGCCTAATTACATCATTATCAAAATCAAGTTATGTAGGATGATTAGACTCAACACTTTTATCAAAAATTTTAAAATATTTATAAAACTATCGATAACTTATAAAAATATTGTATTTTTTTCAACCTGGTTACCTTTCATCTAAATAGCCCTTAACAGTTGTGCAAACCAATACACATGTATTAGACTATCGTTAACGGCTGCTTGGATATATGCTCAAATAGTTGATAAAAATATAATAATTATAATAAGTTCTTGATAATCTCATAAATATGTTGAGAATGTCAATAAAATTACTATTTCGACAAAAAGCATAGATAAGAGTATAAATATTTTAAAATTATAATAAGTTTATATTACTTCGGCGTTTGTATAAGAAGCAGCAGCCTTATTAGCTTGGAAGCTACTTAGTATTGTTTTTACGCTATCTTATTACAAATGGTCGTCGATCGTTAGTAAATTAAAGTTAACTGATGACATAAATATTTATCCCATAACCCTAAAATTGCAACTCTCCTCGTACGAGTGTGTGGATGTGGAACTAATTCGAATGCTAATATGAGGTGGGATTCCTACAACTTTTTGGACGGTAAAGATATTTTATGAGCATTTTCATTTTGACAAGTGAAAAATATTTCTTGTCTCTGTGGCTATAAAAAGCCATGCATTGTCCAACCTTTATCCAAAGCCTTCTTCACTCTCTCATACACCCAATCACTCAAAAGTCCTATACACGAAAGCTTTAGTGTAAAGCTGAGAAAGCCTAACCTAATGCACCTTAGACTAATGAGGCTGGCTCTTCTCTTCCTCATCTTATGCTTTCTAGTTTTCCCCATTTGGGGCAATGGTGGAGATTCTGTCCCATTGGAGAATCGTGCTTCTTCAGATTCATCAACCGCAGTCATTCCACAGAAGAATTTATTTCATGGTTTGGCATCCTTTTTTTATTCTCATTTTTATTTCATGAACAAATGAAGAACATATAACATGTTGATGCTACGGTATATGGATTGGATGATGCGTGAGAGCGGAAGTAAAGCCTACCCAAATCATGGTGAGGAATAGAGAATCAATGGGAAATCAAGTCCATTACAGATAGCGACATCTTCCACATGCATATGATCCAGAATTTTGGTACTTCAAATGAATCAATTTGAGTTGTAATTTAGTAGTGCTTGATTTATTGTACGGATATTTTATTTTAAAAATTTATTTAAAAGTCCTTATTAGAGTCGGAGTTCAGCAGAATTTATAGATAGAAAGCTATATGCATTGAACTTCAAGTTATGAATTTTGTAACTTTCAGCACTGAATATCATAGGAATATTTTCCCTATACAGCCCATCCTCTATTTTTAATCTCTCCTGTTTCCCGGATACTTAACCTGGGCATTGATTTTAGGGATTTTTTCCCCTTTACAATCTCACTTCTCTCTAAGAAGCTTATTTTCCTACTCAGTTCCACAGCTTATAAGATTGATATATGATGTGTCAGGTTGACAGAACTTGGGCATATCAGAGATTAATATGGAATATAAATAGCTATATAAGAAAACAGAGGACAGCAGAGAAATATGATATCTGGGGCCAAAATTATCACCTCCTCTACTTTTCAAGGTATTTTTGACCATGGAGTCCATTAATCACAAGTGAAATCACTATATCCTTGCCTTTTCTCAACTTCTCAAGAGTTCATTTATCACTTAATTTTTTTCAAGCTAACTAGGAAACTCAAAAAATACAATCTGTTGTAAGGATAACTTCCTTATTAGTAGAAATCCCAAAAGCTCAAGGAAATAAAGTATAGTAAAAGCCTCTTTGTAGGTTGATTTATACAAAATGAAAGTATTAAATAAAGATTTACTCATTACATGTGTTGAAGAAGCCCATATTAGAGTTGGAGGGAGACAAGACTTTCTGCTTCCATCGTTGCTTCCTCTATTGGTGAATGACCCTATGTTGTTTCTTCTATCCATTGCTCAATCCAAACTGCACTTTAAAAAACAAGTGAGTAGGCCTTTGTTCCTTCTTCTCGGTCCACCAGTATTGAGGATACCTAAAGTTTCAGAGACTTGGATAGGCTTATGTTGGTCCAAGCTCTTCTTTTGTCACTTCCTTTGTTTTATCTTGTAATTCTGTCTTGGTTTTAATACGTGAGATAGGATTTTGTTGGTCTGGGTGCTTCTTTTATAGGTTCCTTTATTACTTTTAAAACTTAACAAACTCATTAGCTCCTACAGACAAGTTCTAAATATATTTTATTACCATCAGAATTACATCTCTGGACTCAATAATTTCTATTTTAGGTTTGCTTTGTTGCCTCATCACTTTACTAATTGATATATAGCTATTTACATCATCTAACTTATAGGTCACAAAGTGCATAAGGGTGCACATAGGTCAAGTGCAGTTCGGTTGACCTAACCCATGTTCTGGAACTTAACCCTAACTTAATCCAATCTATTTATAAAAATATCAACTCTAACCGGACCTTATTTTTAAAAATTTGGTTGGATTACAAATTGAAAATGATTTAACAATTCAAATTACAAACATGTTGAAATTGATATAAAAATAAAAATAAAATAAAATTTATGCATTGCTTCATCTATCAACACATATAGTCATGCATCTTTTGAGATAAAGTATTTCTCAAAATTTTTAAAATAAATATAAGTAGGAGAAAAGTACTCAGTAAAAACGGAGAATCTTGGTTTTTAATACTCAAGAAAATTTGAAAATAGTACAACTTTTTACTTATTTAAGTATCTCTTAGATTTAATTTAATAAATAGGAAGAAAGAAGAATGCAATAGTGGTGGATGAAGAGGAATTTGTTTAGGTGATTTTGGTATTTTCGTTTATTAATTTTTTTATTTAACCTTAAAATTGGGTTGCGGTTTGATGGTTTAGGTTACCGCAAACCTAAACCAACCTAGATTAGAAAATTATGAGAAATTGAGACAAACATTTTTCAGAGCAAAATTATATGGGATTGCTCAAACTTCATTGTTTTTATACATTATGATCTTTTGATAGATTTAAATAAACTATTATACATATTTTTATTTTTATTTTGATTATCCTATAAATTATCTTAGTTAAAACCTTACATTAATTGTAATAAATCAACACTCAACAGATTCTCCAAAATCCGTCTATGCCTTTTGTGATTTTTGCTTCTTATGAGACCCATGTATATGACACACCAAACATCATTAGAACATCTTTTAGGACCTAAACAATGAATAGTCATTATAACACTCTAATATTGTCTAAAACTCACCGTTTTGTTAGTTTTTGAGTCATATCTGCCACCACTACGCTATAGGTGATGGGGTTGGTTTTAAAACTAAGAAAGTCTAATGTCCAAAATTCAACTCTTAAGGTAAGCCTTTCTTGAATGAGATATTTAGACTCCATAGGAGGCTCTAATGATATTAATTACATTAAACACGTGGGCCCCATCGAGCGATGCAAACCACTGCATGTATGTCGGTCCCACATTGGACTCCATAAAAATGTATAATATGCATCATATTAATCATGTGAAACAACCATCATAATGCTTGAAGGAGAATTTTATTTATTTCCACATTGCAAATAATCAAAGTTTTTCTCTAGTCTTAGTTAAAATGACATTTTAAATTTTCATTTCTCAAAGAATTCAAGTGCATGTGTTTGGATATTTGAAATAAGAAGAAAAAAATGTAGGAAAAAGTTAAGTTCTAAAAAAATAATAAAAAAATGAGGGAGTCATGTCTAACCCACTTAAGACAAATAAATAGAGTTGATGATAAGAAAAGATAAGATTAATAATTAGAAATATAAATGATTATTAGAAAAAATTAAGATTGTTGAGGATAAGTATGGTAAGTGAATAAATTGAAGAAGAGAGGGAAAAAAAAAAGGGAGAAAACCTTTTCCTCATCACTTTCAAATATTCAAACACATCTAGTGGAAAAGGACCATGAACTACCTAGTGTCATGCATTGAGTAAACCTATGCCTTTTACAATGCTAGTGTGTGTCGGTGGGGTGTCACCCCAACTCGATTAATGTACATGAGGTATTTTCCATTTTAGCCTATTAGACTTCATAATTCTATGATGAAAAAGAACCTTATAGATTTGAGTCTTTTAATCATCCCTTTTATGATTTGAGATGTATAATTCGAATATTGTTACATCTTGTGGCTAGATATTAATTAACAAATCGTTAGACGTGAGAATGCATCTGTTTCATTGAGGTTTTACTAACACGGGAATTAGTTTTTACAAGCTACTTCGTCTATCCTTTATTAACTGAATATGGATGGTTTGATTTACTTCTATGTGACAGTTGCAGGTTTAAATGAGAGAGATGGAGTGACTGAAGGGCAGCGAGAGTCCTCTACCAAGAGATTAGGGAACAAGGCTGTGAAACCCATCCCTGGCAGTGGTTCTGATCTTCTTCGTCGTCCACGTCCACCTGCTCGAAATGGCTCACCTACTGTTGCAGCTCATCATTTTCTCCCCATGACTAGCGTACTGGCACAAGTTAGCTATGCATTACTACTTGGTTTTTTCTTCTTTTTCTAGTTAGTATCAGCTTGTTTCTCGTAACTTGAATGTGGGTGTGACGACTCGCCCGAGTATAACTATCTTTCTAGACTCATGAAGTGAATAAAGATGTAATAGCTAATTTTGTGATCAATCTGATTCTACAGTTAATGAGGGCTTTGATGGTATCATCAAATCAATAGGGTGAGATCTCAAATCCTGATTGAAAACTGGAGAGAACGAGAGTTCGAAGGAAATCCTTCTTGCATTCCTGTGGGCTTAGATTCACATTCTTATAAACAATGTTTATAACATGGGAAATGCTATACTGCACAAGTTTGCAATATCTCCCAATTTATAAATGGTCTCAAAACCAATGCTTTTCTCTCCTACTAGGCCAATGGACGACTGGGATTGCTTGTGAAAAAGGAGATTAGATAAATAATTTTACCTAACCTAGTCCTTAAACCTCATTAAGTACAGTCAAGCGTTTATCAATGACCTTGTTAAGTATTGTCAATGATGCCAAAGACCTCATCAAGTGCTATCGATTTTCTCAAGGTTGAACAAGCATAGTGCATCAATTGCTATCAATAACATCAAGTCGTAGTATTTTAAACCTTGTCAAGCATTATCAATGAGCTCAAGGTCCGGCCAGCCCCCTATCAATGATGCTAAGGTCCGTGAATATAGATATAGCCCAAAAACATCATTTTCTTGTCAAGTGTCGTAAATCTATACACAAATATGAAATTATCAACAACCCCCATTACTAAAATGGCCTTTCTGCTGGCGACACATATGGTAAGTTAAAATACAGTTTTCTGAATCAACTAAGCCTCTCAATGTTAACAACTCAAATATGAGATTCGAGAATAAATTTGCATGAGTCTTGTCTTTTAATACCGATCACAAAGGAACATCTAACTTCGTCGATTTGCTGGTATGAACCAACATAGAGATAAGGCATTGATGAGAATTTATTTATTAAAGGGAATTGAGTAACTAGGTAGATCTCTAAATAAATAAAATAATTAAAAATAGATAAAAAGATGAGATGTTATGACCATCTACTACTGATTCAATGATGGGAATAATTAAATATGATAATTGACTTGAATGAATTGAAACATTACAGTATATGAAAATTGGTGGTGCTGTCCATTTCATACGAGAATATCCTCGATTCTGTTCTACCGTGTGGACAAGGTTCCAGTGCAGCTCACCTATCTACGCACGTGCAGATTTTAAAAATGAAATCAGAAACATTGATAATATTAAAAAACATCACTTGCATCCTAAATTACCCACCATTACATACATAGTTTTAGTTTTCGTAATTTTTCTGTCCCTTGAATTCTTTACTAATTCACTTGTAAATAGTATAGAGGATTAAAATTTTCACTTCATCGCAATGGACCTCAAAATAGCCCGATTTGGACCATTGACGAACGGATCCCAAAATCTCATTTCCCCACACGCTGGCTGCCTCGCCCCGGCACGTAACGCCTGCACCGCACAATTGATTGCACGTGCGCAGACGTGCACATCTGAGCCGCACTGAAGGCTAGTCCAGTGCTCGGCCCACTACCCGTTTTGGCCCACCAACCATATCTCTTCCTCTATCACCTTTGCACTTCCTAAAACGAGCTTAACACTTGAAAAGTTTTTTGATTATTTTTATTTTTATTTTTTATTCATTTAAACCACCTTAAATGCATATTAATTAAAAATTAAAAATTTAAGATAGGGGTGCAAATTGGGGCGAGTTGACTCGAACTCAAGCTTGACTTGATCCTTTTTGGCACCAGGTTAGGACCACCTTTTCGGTTTTGTGGGTCAAGTCAGGTTGGAAAAATCTAACCCGAATGCAAAATATGGGTTGGGTCGAGTTGATAAGGCAAAAAACTGAATCAAACCGACCCTCATTATTAATAAACATAAAAATACAAAAACAAGAACCACACCTCTTCCATGTATCCTATTCTAGATCCCAAATACCCTACTGTGAGCAAAAGGAGCTGCTATGGAATATTGCCCACCCATTTTTTTGCCTGTTGATTTTTCATGGTGAATAGCTTCTCTTCGCATAGCTCAGTTCTAATTGTTAGTGTTGGTTCCTTGCATATTCATACTTTGCATGGTTTTGTTGTCATTGATCTCATGTTATCTGACATGCTATGTGGGAAGCCAGGTCCACCGTTTGTCATAGATGGGACTTTACATCCCTATGTCTACTATGAAATGTGGTTGATAAATTTGAAAGTGTTTCTTGTTCAATCTTGATTGCTGAACATACTAAATCCTTTGCTTGGGGGGCATACATGTAGCTATGTAAATCGAGACCCTGCACAAGCGAAGTGAAGCCTAGTGTCCTGTACATGCCTTTGTCATAATCCTGCACTGTTTATGTGAGTTTTTGTAAATAAAGGCTTGCGACATTAGTCGTAATCATGTATTGTAACACGTTCTCTGATGACTGATAATATCTGCCTAGATCACATTTTATTTGCAAGTAGTATATATGACCAACAACATTAATTTAACTTATTATTTATAAGTTTTAGTAATAAATTTATAAATATAGAATTAATATAAATTTATCTAGTCAAGATTACATTAAATTTAAGAAATATAGAAGATATTAAGTTGTCAACCTTTATTGTCAATCCGAATTCAACTCTCATGGGGTTGGGATGAGGTTAACCCTACCTACCATATTGGTATGGTTGGGTAGAAGTTTTTATAAATAAATTTAGGATTAGAATGATCCCAATTAGTATGAACCAACCCGATTTGCACCCAAAATTTAAGGCATCATAGTGGTAGTTGAGAATGAAGGCTGATGTTCAAAATATCTAGAGTCATATGATGGGATGCTCAGGAGTCTAGATACAAGTTGAAGATAGCATGCTAACATGAAATGATCATATTTATTACATACCTAACAATATTTATCATTAAGAGTTGTATACATCCCCATCCCCATCCACAACAAAATTCAACAAGTGGGCCAAGCTTAGAAGCATCCTTCACAATAATACAAGTGCCATTAAGGTGGATCCTACCTTTATAGCTAAGCACATTCAAGTTGCCTCCATTTAATAGATTCCAGCTATCATTTGTAGGAGGCAGCTTGCATCTATTTAAGAAGATTATTCTCCTCTCAAAGAGGAGGAGGTAGCCTTGAAGAAGGAGTGGAGAAGCTACTATAACAAGCTCTCCCTTCACTTTCTCCCACCAAATCCCATTTTCAAGCAACATGGTGGTAGAGAAGAGTTGGAAATCAAGTAATTCCAACTATCATTCACATCCCTCCCAAGATTGAGCATTCCCTTTACATGTAAGTTAGCCATAAGATGTCTACAATGCCTATTTAGTTTCAAATCCTCTATGTGAACAAACTGTAAGAGAATATTAGTTTCTTATGGAGTGTAAACAAGAATCTTATTCCTCTTTAGAATTGAATAAGTTGTAGCTCTAATTAGCTATGCATTTCATCTTGAATACATGTGAAATTTTCAACTGTTAGTACTCAAAGCTACCACTATTTTTGTCCCATTTATGAACTTAAGTTAGAATGATCATGGAGGAGTATATCTCATCTATTTGAATTGATTTTACCATGCATAAATGTCATGACCAGCTACAATAGTCCATGCATATTCACATTCCAGTCATTTCCAAAAAAAGACATGATTGCCATATGTTTACCCATTGTACACTTTACACCAACTAGTGATTGGCCCATCATAGCATTTCTACCAAGAAGAGTATTACATATTGGCAACTCCACTAGGGATCTGAAATCAAAAGTGACATTGTGATCAAACATTAAAAGTTAAATGCTTAAAGTTCAATGGGAGATGAAACAAAATCTATCTAATGAAACATAAATATATAACAAGCTCTTAATTGAATCTTGCATGTTGGAACAAGAAATAAAATATTCTAGACTATAAAAGACTATTGCACTAAATTGCAACTCTATACTATTGAACTATTATGACCCAGACTTAAAAATTAACATAATTAAATATAATTCCCAAACCATGAGTGATTAACCCAAGATCTATCACACAAAAGATGAAACATAAGTACAAAAATAATCAAAATAAACTCACAAATAAAAGAAAATTATTACATAATAATCATGTCTGCTAAATCTACAAAATAAAAGTTTCATAAAATATAAGATATAAATGTCTTTAAGTTTCTTCTGGAAATGACAATAAACATCATCTACCCTTGTGCCAAGAACTATTATGCTCCTTAAACAACATTCTTTGAAAAATAATAAAGGGGTAAGTTATAAACTCGGTAAGCAAGGTAGATGCAATCAACACACGCATCACAAAAGTTCATATCCTATACTACTATCTGTACATTTCTCATTTTAAGCTAGTCTAAGAAGATAGCTCTACTGATAATATGATAATTTATTCTATATTTCAGGCCACCCAAGCTAGCCCACTAGTAAGGTAGCTCCATCGGTGAGCTCACATGGTCTTGCCTATGCTCCAAGTCGCCCGAGCCAGGAGATTTCAATTAGCAACGTTACTAACATAATAATTTATCTCAATATAGATAAAGTATTGAACACAAATATAAAAATTTACCTTAGACCATATTCAATCTAATTTAGTAGACCATACATCAATCTAAGACTAGAAATCCTCTTCTTTCATAGTTGTCCACTAAAAGCTTATGATATAACCGTAATTTTGGTAATCTAACTATAATAACCCATGGTAAATGAGCTTCCATGTGAACAGAGAAAATTTTTACTATCATATTTATGACTTGGCAGCTTTTGGCATGAGATGAAGTTGGGCACGCATTGTTTCTTTTCAATGTGCAGCATGCATGCTTTTATTATGGTTGTTGGGTGAAAGGGTGTTCGTGGTTTAATGCATGCTTGGGCTCAAGTTTGGATCCCTATTATAAGAGAAAGAAATGGAGTAAGAGAGAGGTGTTGTTGTAGAGAGAGACATAGAAAAAGAGAGAGAGAAGGAGGAGGAGGAGATTTTGTCACTGAGATTTTATAGTTTTCTTCATAAGTCTTTAGTCAAGTAAGTAGATAAATGTATCTACATCTCTTATATGATAATTATATTAGATAATATTGTTATTTGAATGTGTATAAGCCATGTTTTAGTTAAGATTAATGTAAATAAGCATGCTGTGCAGATGTATTGTAATGAATATTATATTCTTGATAGTCACCTTATTTAGTTCTTTATAATCTATGCACAGTCTAAGACAACTATCATTTTTTCTTATAGAGAGAGCTAGAGCTTCCCATGATGATATGCTAGGACGGATGAATCCTAGGTAAAGCAGTTCTCGCAATTGCTCTTTTCGTTTTCTCAACTCTGCTGGTGACATACGATAAGGTGCCTTGGAGATTGGTCTTGTTCCAGGGACTAAGTCAATAATAAATTCAATCTCTCTATTTGGAGGTAATTCGGGTAGCTCATTTAGGAAAACATTTGAATATTCCTGCAACATGAAAATATTTTCAAGTCTTACTTCTCTTCCATCAACTAATATAACTGCCATAAAAAAACCTTGTTGTCTGTATCTTAACATCTCCCTGGTGTGAAGAGCTGACACCAAGTGAGGCACCTTTCTTTGATTCCCCTTGAAGACAAACTCAATTTGATTCACCGAATAGATCTTAACCTTTTGCTCTTGGCAGTCTATATTGACCATCCATCTACTCATTCAATCCATGCCCAAGATAACATCTAGATCTTTTATTAACATGATTACTAGATCAACTGATATCACTATCCCTCCTATCTTAATAGGACAAGATAAATAAACATGATATGTGATAAGATTATCACTTATAGGCGATACTACTAATAGATCCTCAACCATCTTTCGAGAATGCAAAGCATGATCTCAAATAAACTCAGATGATATAAAAAACCTATCTACTCCAATATCAAACAAAAGCACAACAATAATATCCAAAAAAAATGAATGCTACCTATCACTGCACCTATTGAAGCCCACAATTGCTCTAGAGTCCGAAGACCTAAGTCATCTATTAGCCACCACGCTGCTGCAATGCTATTGCTTTAACTGGCTGGTTCTGTCATGGCTATTGTTGTCGACCTGTCGTGCTAGTGGGACATTCCCTGGCAAAATGATGAGCCTTCCTAGATAAGTAGTAGACCACTATGATGGTGCACTCTTCTAGCCTAGTGCCTTGTTTGACCACTTTTAAAGCATGCCCCCTGCTGCACACGACATTGTCCAACATGGAATTTCTTACATCTATTGCATTTCTTCGGAGGCTTTCCTTGCTTTTTAAACTTGGATCTACTAACCCCCAATCATTGTCTAGCATTCTATGCAACTTGTTTCTTGGCAGATGGTTCTTATCTATTAACTGAATAGTTACAGTTCTCAATGACTCTAAGCATTCCTTCAAATTCCCTTTCTGTATGTAGGGTTCGTTTAACCACCTCTCCATAGGAGCTATAATGGTAAGATTGTACTCGAAATATGATGCTAGTGGAGAGTCCATCATTAAATCTTTTTTCTTGACTGTCATCATTTGTAGCAGCTTCCAAAGCAAAAGGGATTAAAGCAGAGAATTTAGTCTCATACTGAGACACAATCAGTGACTCCCATTTTAACTTAGCAAATTCTTGGGCCTTTTCTACTTGAGGAGTCGATGGAAATAACTTTTTAAAGAAAGCTTCCTTGAACATGTTTGACATAATCTTCACCTTTAGACTCTCAAAGGCTCTTCTCTTAGCTGCCACCAATGATGCACTCACCAGATTGAAAGTTGCAAACTAGACTTTTTGGTTGTCCGAGCAATTCAAGAAATCAAAG